>CM049854.1:7491899-7609399 GCA_027422415.1 Schizothorax lantsangensis | reverse complement strand
AAAACAAACAGTATTTATATTGTTTTTTACCTCTTGTACACAACCATGTCCAAGTGATCTGAGTGCGCACACACATCCGGTGTGTGACGTGTGTGTGCGCGCGCTCTGGCTCACGCTGCATTCACACGGGGCGTCGGCGTCAACGCTTGACGGAGGGCGTGTCTGAAGCGTGGTGCTGACGCGCCGTCATAGTTACAACAACCAATCACATACTTCTCTGGTGTTGCATGAACGGGATTGGGTATTTGCATGAGGCGATCTGATTGGCTGATGCCTCCGTTGGCGCTTGAAAAGTTGCGTCAGCACCACGCTTCAGACACGCCTTCCGTCAAGTGTTGACGCCGACGAGCCAAAGCGCGCACACACACACGTCACACACCGGATGTGTGTGCACTCAGATCACTTGGACATGGTTGTGTACAAGAGGTAAAAAACGATATAAATACTGTTTGTTTTCTCACACAAACCGCTCGTTTCGTGTCTTAGGCCATCAATGTGTAGTTTTCAGTCATCTGAACAAACAATTTTAAATTGAACAACATTGCACAAGTTCCCATCATGCACTGCAGCTTGAAAACATTTTATGTTAATTATTATTAAAATATTATCATTGTTTTACATTTTGCTGGCTTAATTTATGTTGCTGCTGCTGTTGTTACTGTCAGTTAGCTGTCATGTGGATCAGAGTTCATATTTTTACTGATTTAAAATTTGTTGACCACCATGTTTGAGAATCGTGTGCTGAGGTACTGTATATTTGCATCTCATTACAACTTATTTAATACATTTGTTCATTAGCGTGAATGGTTGCTTTTAGTTTTAAGAAACAAATACTACCCATGTTATGTAGAGAACTTGAAAAAAAATGTGAATCTAAAAGAAAGAGGATTGTTAAAAAAAGATTGTTATTGCTAATTGTTAAAACATATTTGGTTGTTCTGATAGATCTTTTAACACTCAGTAGACTGACTTTTATTCATTAGATGAACTAAAGTTTTTAAGTTGTCGTTGATAGTTGAGTTAACTTAAAAAGTTGATTGTGATAGGTTGCCTTATTTTTTTGAGTTAGGTCAACTTTTTTTTTTTTTACAGTGCATGGTTATTTCTTGTAAGGCTTGTGCTGTCCACATGTTTTTTGTTGAAGAAATTATAGAGGCTGTGTCATCTACAGCAAAAAGGTGGCCAAAAATGAAAGATTAATGGATATTTGAATTAAATGCCTATTAAATATAAGACATCAGAGCAGATGTCAGATGAGAGAGAGTAAAGTGGAGGATGAATGGGGTCTCTCATGTGCTGTTGGTGTCCATGTGAGACATTATTGAGAATCCAGAGGAGAGAGTGAGTGGATCTGCTCTGAACACTGATCTCTCCTCACTTCTCCTCATGAGAGAGAGTCAGGGCCAAAGTATACTTATCTTTTTACGCGTACGCGAGGGTCAGCGTACAGTGCGCGTGACGCGAATTTCATCATCAGAATAGTACGTGCGTACTGAACGTGCACCGCCGGCTTTTTGTAACCGCGCGTACTTTGTACACATAGTTTACAAAGTTTAAGTTATTTTATTTCAGTTGATTTCATCTAAGGCTGTGGCTGAAGTCAGTTTTAGGGTGTTTCTCAAACAGAAGGCTGGATCCTACCGAGACTGCATTCTTCCTAGTTCAGTCCTTCAGAGTCTTGTAGGCTAGAGTCCTCCTCAGCATATAAACGCTAGAATGAGATGCTCTAGTAAGAGCGCGTGGCTACGTCACATTTGTTCCCGCCCTCACTGTCACAGCACGAAAACACTAATACAACTTAGTTTTGAAAAAACCTTTGTATTACAGATCTTTATATTATTTGGCTTTCTATTAATGCAATACAATGAATCACAGCTGTCTATAATCTCCTTGTGGCTTAAATTATTGGCAGTTTAGCTTTTAGTAAGTAATTTACACCAAAACAAAAGATAACATCTATCCTTTCATATCCGAAAACATTATTTTTTGTCTTAGATTTCATAATAAATTCAGACAAGCTCAGTACTGACTCGTTTTTCGTCAGTTTATTTTCATGAAATGGAATGGGTGCAAAGGATTGTGGGTGATTGAAGGCCGCGGAGGATACATGCCATGCATCCTTCAAATTCAGCTGAATGAATGACATGAAACGAAGGCTGTCTTCCAAGGATCCTTCCGATTGAGATGGCCTTCAGCGACGATTGATGACGTGGCAGCCGAGATATGCAGACTTCGTAGGATGCAGCCTTCCGTTTGAGAAACACCCGTAGTTCTTGCGTTTCTCTTTCCTTCAGTGGTTCTGCTTGATAACAGCAGCTGTTCATCATTAATGATCAATCATCACATAATTATCTGCTTAACTCCAACACTGCTTCAATGCTACTTTAACACTCTGTAGTGTGGAAACACATGAACACTGAGCAGTGTGGGGACTTTGCTGTGAATTTATTATATAAATCTTACCTGTTTCATTCACGTTTGACTGATGCATATGAATCACATTAAGTTTATTGATTTGTTTATGTTAAAACTGTGTAATCTAAATGGATGGAAAATTATTATGCAACTGAATTACATAAAATGTAAATTTAGACCAAATAATTTTTTTGAGTGCATATCTTGAAATATCCTTAATATATTTATTGTTTCAAAATAATGCATTTAATATGCATTTAGTATAGCATAATTTAAATATACTATGTCCAAAAAAACACAATTTAAATATATTTCCTTTTCACCTGGTCTGCTTGACTACAGCAGAAGTGAAACTGGTGTGTTTCAGTCCAGATCATGTAACCAATCAAACAGTGACTCTGGGAGTGTGGGCTGAAAATCTCATTTGCATTGTCAGGGTGGAGTGATTGTGATCCTCTCAGAATAGAGCAGCTCTGTCTCCAGAGACCATGTTCAAACCCCAAGAGCTTTATTTGACTAGATTTACTGATCAAGCTTCTGAAAAGCACCTGAACAAACACTACATGCATCTTCATCTGTTAGTTGAATGATGTTGTCAGACACAAATGGAGCTTGTTGAGAAGCTTTATTGAATGTTGCAGCCAGAGGTGGGTAGTAACAAGTTACATTTACTTGAGTAAATTTTTTGGGTAACTAATACTTTTAGAGTATATTTAAAAATGGGTACTTTTACTCTTACTCAAGTACATTTTTAGTGAAAAAACGGTACTTTTACTTCGTTACTGTGGGCGACGCTCCTCTCGTTACTTTATCTTAATGCAATACAAGTTAAAAATGCTTCAATTTATTCCAAACGCACCATGTACTTTTCTCTGGGCAATGAGCGATGCCCGATCACGAATGATTCATTATTTTGAGTCACTTCTGTTCGAAGGCTTGATCAAACCAATTGGCAAACCAGTGAATCGGTTCGCGAATCAGTTTAAAAGATTTGTTCAGTTCCCTGCCGCACGCGCTGAGTCGTCTGAAGCGATTCTCACTCAGATAACATCAAGAGAGTTGATGACGTGGCTTTGGATCTACAGTCAGTTGAAAGCAAATCTGCACATGCTATATGGTTTGCTAGCTATGAAGATCTTTAGATGAACACCGCATGTGCTGTCGGTTCCACAGGTACAGATTCGATTACAGTACACGATACCACTGTGACATTACCAGTTTTTTGTACATGTACCTTACACATTAAATACAATGTATAATTTATTCATTAAATAAGCTGTCACAGAGTATGAAATGAACACCCGCCAAACCCGCATTATTTCCAGGAGGAATTCCTTTGCCTAGACACAATTAATATTGATATTTTCACAATATTTACGCTTGCAGAAATAATTGTTTACATTTTTCAGAACAGACGGAAGAAAATCCGTCGTTATGTTCAGATGTTCTGTAGCGGTCATGTGAGGAGTTTTCACTCTTCTCCGTGTCAGAGGTTATATACATATATAGGCCTACATACAGTATATAATACATAATTAAGATACTTTAAAATATAATTTAATTTAATTCAGTGATGCAAATCAGAATTTTTATCAGCCGTTACTCCAGTTTTCAGAGTCATATGATACTTCAGAAATCATTCAAATATATTGATTTATTACCAGTGTTGTTGAAAAAAAAAAAAAACATTTGCTGGTTAGGTATGTTTTGAAGCTGGGATGCTGGTTTATGCTGGTCCTTTGCTGGTCATGTGCTGGTCTTGAGTTGGTCGGACCAGCTTAGGACCAGCACATGACCAGCTCAAACCAGCATCCCAGCTTCAAATCATACCTTACCATCATATGCTGGGTTTTTTCAACAGGGAACAGTTTTGCTGCTTAATATTTTTTGAAACCTGTGACATTTTGTTCAGGATTCTTTTATGAATAGAAAGCTAAAAAAGAACAGCATTGATGATAAATCAGGCTGATAAAAATTCTGATTTGCATTACTAAAATAAATTACATTTAAAAAAACATTTAAAGTATTTTGAACGGCTGTGTGTGTGTGTGTGTGTGTGTATGTATGTCACTCGACTATATTCAGTATATGATCCAAAGTAACTAGTAACTAACTACTTGAGTATTTTTTTTATCTGATACTTTTTAACTCTTACTCAAGTAACTATTCAGACTATTACTTTTACTTTTACTTGAGTAAATATTTCTTCAAGTACTTTTACTTTCACTTGAGTACAGTTTCTGGGTACTCTACCCACCTCTGGTTGCAGCAAACACAGCAGATTGAAAGATCAGCCAGTGCTTTGACACTAGAGCTCTCTTTCAGTATTGAGTTGTAAATGACTACAGCTGCAGCACTAGACTCATGTGAATCCTGCCTGACACAGGACACTCAGATACGGCTCATCTTCAGGAGAGAGCAGCGCTCACTGGAGAAACATCAGCACTGCGAGCGACTAACAGAGACTCTTGTGGAACGAGACCTCATGAGGAGCTCCAGCATGTGTTACTCTGCAGACGTACAGCTCTCCCTCTTCCCAGCGTGCTTTGCTGAGGGTCAGGACGCTACTGCTGCTGTAGCGGCCGTCCTGCTCGCTCTCTGCGCTGGTCACGACCCCCTCGGTGACCTCTGAGCCGTCCAGTGTCCAGCTCACCAGCGCCCCCTGTGGAGAGTAAGAGCTGAGCAGACAGAGCAGTGCGGCTGAGTCTCCAGAGATCTGCAGCAGAGACACTGAGGGCTTCACTGTGGGACCAGCTGCAGGAGACAAACACAACACATTCACAAACACACAGAAAACACAAACACTACATACATTTCAATGAAATCTCATAAAAGAAGCAAAACATATTAAGATATTTACTGATTTAACCCCTGTAGTTTTATATTCCTAAATAATGACTTTGCATTTTAGTTAGGTGAGATATATTCAACTCAATTTCAAACAGAGATATCACTGGAATTAGTAATTAATC
Source organism: Schizothorax lantsangensis (assembly GCA_027422415.1). Taxonomy (NCBI): domain Eukaryota; kingdom Metazoa; phylum Chordata; class Actinopteri; order Cypriniformes; family Cyprinidae; genus Schizothorax; species Schizothorax lantsangensis. The sequence continues at coordinate 7,604,012 of CM049854.1, read as the reverse complement.
AACTGAGTTATATTTTTGTATAAACTGTGCTTGTATTAAAATGCACTGAATTATAAGCATTTTATTAAAACTATATTAATAGGCCTATAGTTAAAAAGGTAGCCTAATATAAATGTTCTAAATGAGCTGTTTATTAGTATATAATATAAATTTATGCTGTATAATATTAAATGTCTAATACTTATACACTGTAAAAACCAACAAGTTAGAATAACTCAAACCTTTTGAATAAACAAATTCCCCTTGACTTAAAGGCCCTTTGGTTCTGTGCACGAACACAGAAGTCAAGGGTCAAGAGCACAACTAAAGCAGACACTGATCTCTAACATGGTTACTTCAAATGAAACTAAATCAACATCTAAACCTTAGTTAATTCTCAATAAGATCTTCTGTAGATGTCTGACAGAAATAAAATCAGTCTGGTTATTAATAAGTGGAGCTGGTGATGCTGTTTGTGGGGTTGTTTAATCAGATCTTGAGAGATTTAATGTATTTTATTTCAGTTGATTTTTAGTTTTAGTTAGTTGTTGTTCTTGTTTCTTTTTCTTCAGTGATTCTGTTTGTTAACAGCAGGTGTTCATCACTAATGTACAATTATCACTCAATTAATCACTTAATTACTTAATTGCAATGTTTATCTTATTTTAGCGAACTCAACTGAAATAAGTTCAGAGCACTCATAAATGTTAGTTTTAAAAACTTAAATATTTAAGGTAATTAGTTTCCTCAAACGGTTTGAGTTAACTTAACTTGTTTGGTTTTACAATGTACTTCTATTGAAGATGAGGCAGAAGCCGGCTCAGAGAGTGAGGAAAAGCCAACTCTATCAAAACATCTACAATAACATCTGAAATTATTACAGTGCTGTCTTCTCTTTTAATTGAACACTAGCAACACTATTTAAGAAAAACACTTTGGTTTGGGTCTCTTCTGCTCACCAAGCCTGCATTTATTTGATCCAAAGTAAAGCAAAAACAATAGCATTCTGAAATAGTTTTTACTATTTAATTCTATTTAATATGCTATTTGAATATATTTTAAAATGTAATTTATTCCTGTGATTTCAAAGCTGAATTTTTAGCATCATTACTCCAGTCACATGATCCTTCAGAAATCATATTCTTATTTGCTGCTCAAAAATATTTATTATTATTATTATGTTGAAAACAGCTGAGTAAAACTGAAAAACTTTAAAAATCTTTTTTAAAACGTAAAAATGTATTTCTGTCTCACATAACAACATGACATTGACTCACCACTGAATCAATTTTGATTTCTGACATTAATCTATATTAATTGTTCAATCTTATTTTAAGTTTATTCAGTTGAAATCAATTTATCATTGTGTCAATGTGTATTTCATCTTGCTTATATGTTATGAGGTTTAGAAATAGCTGCTTTATTCTATATAATGGTGGTCCTCCCTCGTGAATATCATATGATATAATATAAATGAATATAATTAATGAATCATGGGTGAGAAATATTTCTGAAGAGGGTTATTCTAAAAAGGTTTTTGTGTTGTGCTGCATTCAGTGTAAAGTTCATATTTTGATATGCTATACTTTATTTAAAGGTGATGTTGCAGTGTAATTACATAAATAAATACTGAGTAATAATAATTACTTTAAATTTACTTTGGGATTATGGTTAGGGTTTTGGTTTAATTACTTGAAATTATGCATAATTTACTGTTGTTAGAGTAAGTACCGTACATGTAACAGTTGTAACAACATCTCCTTAAAATAAAGCTGTTGTAAATCCTGCCCACTTCTTTGCATCGTCAGCACATGCTTCAGTGCTCTGAGAGTGTTTATAGTGCTGTGAGTTTAACACTTCATGACTGAGAGCAGAACAGAACACAATCTTCATCATCACACAAGACACAACAACAACAATGAACAACATCATCATCCTCATCTGGACCATTGCAGCTTTTATTCAAGGTGGAATATTAAGTTTTGATATGAATAATAAGCTATTGTTGTTTATTACCATTTTAATACAGGCTACCAATATTCTGCTTTAAATGTGATTTATTGACAAACTGACTTTATTTTCTCTTCTTCAGAATCCAGTGGAGTCACTCTGACTCAACCTAAAGTTAAAACTGTCCAGCTCGGTCAAACAGCTACAATAGAGTGTAATATAGATGTAGGAATATACAGCACCCACTTATACTGGTATCAGCAGAAACCTGGAGAAGCTCCTAAACTCCTCATATATTATATAAACACCCTCCAGTCAGGAACTCCATCTAGATTCAGTGGCAGTGGAACAGCAAGTACTGGAAAAGATTTCACTCTGACCATCAGAGGAGTCCAGACTGAAGATACAGGAGATTATTACTGTCAGAGTTTCCACAGCATCAACAGTAAATATGTGTTCACACAGTGATAAAGAGTCGAACAAAAACCTCCGTCAGTCAGAGTCACAGTGACTGCACTGATACAGCTGAGAGATACTGCAGCTGCTGATGGAGGTTATTTCTCATTTACTCAAAAATGTTAAAGTCTTGTTCTGATTTATGAGTCTTTCTGGATCTTTAATGTGTTTTTCACTCATAACTTCACCATGGATGTATTTAATTCATCATTCAAAATGTTCCACCATTAAACAATACAATGTAATCTGACAATACTTATGCAGAGAAACAGCAGCCAGAGTCCTCGTGTCCTTTCAATCCAGAATTACACTAAATGAGTTCTGCCCAACATCTCCTTTTGTGTGTCATAGAACATTAATATTTAATTCTTCTTCTTCTTCTTCTTCTTCCACAGTGAAAATCTCAAATGATGTATTGTGTTAAGAATCATTCTGTGATTGAAATGTTGGTGAAGATTATGTTTTTGGAGTTCACACAATCAAATGATATTTTCACACTTTTCCCATAATTCAGTAAAATTATAGCTGATTGGTGATGACTCAAAAATATTCTTCTCACTAGTGATATTTACCTTTGGTTTTCAATTTGATAATTGTTTCACTTTACGGGGGGGGGGGGGGGGGGGGGGGGGGGGGGGGGGTTAATAGAATAGAATAATAATAGTTATTATTATAATGAATTTTATATTTTCACATTGAAAGTATTCCCGAAGAAGCATTTGAAAACCAAGAACAAGATCATGACGAAGTCAGTTTTAATGTGATATTCAAATAACCAAATAAAAGACTGAAATATTTTGCTTTTAGTTTAAATTCATTCTTGGCTCATAAAAGTGTTTAAAAGACCCCTGTACATCTGTATTATGAAGAAAGAGACTGGTTTGGTGTTGATGTTAACAGCGGGGTTTGTCTCCCTCTGCTGGTTTGGGGTTGATGTTAACAGCGGGGTTTGTCTCCATCTGCTGGTTTGGGGTTGATGTTAATAGCGGGGTTTGTCTCTCTCTGCTGGTTTGGTGTTGATGTTAATAGCGGGGTTTGTCTCTCTCTGCTGGTTTGGTGTTGATGTTAACAGCGGGGTTTGTCTCTCTCTGCTGGTTTGGGGTTGATGTTAACAGCGGGGTTTGTCTCTCTCTGCTGGTTTGGTGTTGCGGGGTTTGTCTCCTCTGCTGGTTTGGGGTTGATGTTAACAGCGGGGTTTGTCTCTCTCTGCTGGTTTGGTGTTGATGTTAACAGCGGGGTTTGTCTCTCTCTGCTGGTTTGGGGTTGATGTTAACAGCGGGGTTTGTCTCTCTCTGGTTTGGGGTTGATGTTAACAGCGGGGTGTCTCTCTCTGTTTGGGGTTGATGTTAACAACAGGCTATTGTTTTTAAACAATGTTTTCAATGCTGACTAAAGAGATAAAAATTTGAAGGGCATTAAAGATATTATTCTGCTGTAGTACAGAAGTGCCTCACTGTAACCTTAATTTTTTTTTTTTTTAAGAAAAAGATAGAGGGATGAGTAGATGAGGGCTGAACCATGTAAGGGAGCTGTCTCTTATGGCCACACCACCCTAAGCGCGTCCGATCTTGGAAGCTAAGCAGGGTCAGGTCTGGTTAGCGTGGGGCATCTGGCAGAGCGTTAGGACCCAGAAGTGAAGATATGAATTAATATTTTTTGGTAATTCATTAAATATTGCCACTAAAAAGTACCTAGTAACTATTACTCTGAGTAGGTTTTGAGAAGAGTATTTTGTACTTTTACTTAAGTATCGTTTTGGCACCAGTACTTTTATTTGTAACTGAGTATTATTTCAGCAATGTAACAGTACTTGTACTTAAGTACAAATTTTCAGTACTCTTTCCACCACTGTTATTAGGTTTATTGTCAGCCCAGTAAAATAATCAAACACTCACTGTTGATAGTGTCTGTCTGATTTCTATAGCTCATATTCATTACAAAGTATTAAAGCTTCTATTCATCTGCGGTCTGAGACTGACAGCTGCCTGTTCTGTGTATGAAGAGCATTTACATAGAGAGACACTTTGCATGAGAGTGTTTATAGTGCTGTGAGTTTAACACTTCATGACTGAGAGCAGAACAGAACACAATCTTCATCATCACACAAGACACAACAACAACAATGAACAACATCATCATCCTCATCTGGACACTCACACTGTTTGCTCAAGGTTTGTAGTAAAACGTTCATAAAGACAATTATTTTAAAATGTGAAATATATGTTATTTTTAATTCGTATCCTTTCTTTGTTCCTTTCTTTCAGAGTGTAGAGGACAGATCACTGTAACTCAGAGTCCATCATTAATAACAGCAGCTCAAATACAAGACGTCAGAATAAACTGTAAAACCAGCAGTTCAGTGTATAATGGTGATTTTTTAGCCTGGTACTTACAGAAACCTGGAGAAGCTCCTAAACTCCTCATATATGCTGCAACAAGCCGTTACACTGGAACTTCATCTAGATTCAGTGGCAGTGGATCTAACAGTGATTTCACTCTGACCATCAGTGGAGTCCAGACAGAAGATACAGTTATGAAAATTTTATTTGTCGGCATTTAGATGTACCCAGTAAAATCCCCAGAGTTAAATCAACACTGCTTCAGACTGTATTCGGTCCCATATCAAATCGTGTTAAAGTAACACTGAAGCAGAGTTAAAGTTAATTATATAATTAAGTGATTAATTAAGTGCTGATTGAGCATTAGTGATGAACACCTGCTGATAACAAACAAAATCACTGATTTTGAAAAAGACACTGAAAAAAAAGAGAGAAACACAAAACCTACAACTAACTTCAGCCATAGCCTTAGATAAAATCAAATTATTTGAATTATTTTTAATCCATATGCAAAATGTTTTTTTGAACAACTGTATCATATAGACATACAGACATCAAGAATAAGCATATGAATCTCAACAATGGTGACAATCAACAAAACGCTTCACACTGCAATGCTTGTTGGGCATGCATGGTGCCATATGTTTTATATATATAGGCTGGCTGTTTATTAGTTGATGAATTTCAGCCAATAAACTGAGAGAGAACTCACTTTGTGTTGATTAGTCAAAGCTTCTGATTCAGCAATGTTCAAGTGTTTGCAATGCAACACTGTTGCAACTGCTTAAAGCAAATTATTTACAACTTTTACAAGGGTTAAGAGCCCAACTAAAGCAAACACCGACCTCCATGATGGTTTTGGATTTGACCAATTAAACATCAACATCTGAACCTCTGTTAATTCTCAATAAGATCTTCTGCAGATGTCTGACAGAAATATAGTCAGTCCAGTTAGTAATGAGTGAAGCTGGTGATGCTGTTTATAGATTTGTTTAATCTTCCTCTGCTGAGATCTTCAGAGATTTAATGTCTTCTTGTATTTCAGTTGAGTTCATCTAAGGCTGTGGCTGAAGTCAGTTGTAGTTCTTGTTTCTCTTTCATTCAGGGATTCTGCTTGTTAACAGCAGCTGTTCATCACTAAAGCACAACCATCACTTAATTAATCACAGAATAATTAATTATCTATAAGGAGAGTAAATGTTTAACTGAACTGTATTATTGTGCACAAGAGAGATCTGTTAGTTTAATGTAGTTTTGTGGGTCACCATTGTGCTGGAGAGTATACCTGTGCTTCAGTCAATGATGAGACACAAACACTGATGTTCTGCTGCTTTATTTAAAGACAGTAACTGTAGAGTTGCTGATACAGTGATGATCGCTTTGTTAAGTGCTTTAGCACATGCATGTGTGCTATAGCTGACGATAAACTGCAACGAGTTAAAGTCATGTTTTTAGTAACTTTACTGTTACAAATTAATGGTTTGCAGTTTTATATTAAGTAATATTCCTTCTCAGTGGACTCAAATGAAATAAATTAACCAAATGTTTACACACCATCACAACAATTTTACAGCATGCAAGCAGGGCCGGCCCAAGCCTTTATGGGGCCCTAAGCAGAATTTTATTTGAGGGGCCGCCAATATGACTGGTTATTGTCAAAGCTTGATTATTCACACACTATAAATCTAACACATCCATTATCAGTTTGTTTGTTGTAGCTGTGTTGCTTACATCATACTATTGTCTGCCTGCATGTTTTTACCCTTCTGTGATTTTTAATTGTAACAGTTGCAAACTTAGAGTGGTCAGGTGTTAATTTGCACTTTAACATTTAAAGTGTTAAAGTATTAAGTGGCATACTTAATGTGGTGTGCTGAATAGCTAAATAAACCAGCAGGCAATGCATTTACAGAACAGAATGTTATTTTAACAACATAAATATTAATCAAAGTTGTACTTTTATTACTAGTCATACTTTTTTATAATAAATATTAAACACAGCAGAGAGCATCTGTACATATAAAACAACAACTCTTAATTTATATCTAGCTAATTGAGGCATAATGATATTGGAATATAATAGCAAAGACCCAAAATGTAGGCTAAGGTAAATAATGTTAAACTGTTATCAGTTTATGAAACAGAAGCTTATTTTTATTACAAAAATTATATATATATATATATATTTTTCAGGAAAGTTATTTTACGCAGAAGACAAAAGCAGCTGGTCGCAAGTTCTGTCGTTACCAATAGAGTTCAATGGAAATAACGATCATTGTTAGCGATGGTTTTGAGAAACGCACCTCTGATTTGTGCCACAAAACCCCCATGTTGGATTTGTCCCCCCTTCACCCCCAAAATGCGATCGATTTTAACCCTTTGACGCGCCGCGCTTTGGCTGGTGCTGAGCCAGAGAGAGAGGAGTTCAGAAAAAAGAAAGACACGCTCAGTGCTTTTCATATTTCATAAATGTTCAGTGTTTTCAACCTAATAAGACATTTAAATACAGACATTTAAATACACTTCAATTAAGTAAAAAATACATTTAGTTTGTTAAATAGGCTACACACTGATTTGTATAGAAAGCGGCAATAATATTCCTTTCAATTAACTTTAACAGACAACGTGTTTTATTCCTATCAAATACATATTGTGTAGGTTACTATAAAGTTTACTATGTTTTTCTCCCAGCTAACTGGCCACTTACTTTCATGTATTTCGGGAGAAATAGGTGAATTTATATTATGTTATTAATCCAACAGATCCACACGGCAGCGTCCAGCGCATATTATCAACATGGTCATTATTGTGCCTGCATGACACGTGCTATGGGAATATTAAAATTAAATGTATAGATTATTTAATTATTTAATATTGCACTTTCGTATAATTACCACAATCCATTGACATTTCACAAATTAAAATAAAATAAAATAAACTGTAATTTCATATAGGCTACTTGGGGGCCCTCAGGTGGCCACGGGGCCCTAAGCAGCCGCTTAGTTCGTTTATGCCTTGGGCCGGCTCTGCATGCAAGAGTTTGCTGTATTTTTGCAGTACAATTGTAATTATTGATTTACAGAACTTTTGTAAATGTACAGTCTTACTGGCAACCAAAATTGCCAGTAAGTTACTGTAAATTTTACAGCAATTTTTTACAGTGTAGATACTTTCAATTAATAGATACATTAATCATGAATGACTAGAATAGGTAAATACATTATTTCTTCAGCAGCACTTGAAACTGAAAATGTTGCATCCACACTGACAGATGTTAATATAAAGACTAGTGTCACATAATCCAGCCAAACAACAAACAAAACAAAACAAAACAAAACAAACATTTTATAATTAATCAATATGTCATTATCAGTAAATTGTTTAAAAACAATACTCTGAAAATAAAACATTATATAAAGAGAGTTTATTAGTTTGTTAGCTGCACAAGCTGTTGTAAATCCTGCCCACTTCTTTGCATCGTCAGCACATGCTTCAGTGCTCTGAGAGTGTTTATAGTGCTGTGAGTTTAACACTTCATGACTGAGAGCAGAACACAACACAATCTTCATCATCACACAAGACACAACAACAACAATGAACAACATCATCATCCTCATCTGGACACTCACACTGTTTGCTCAAGGTTTGTAATAAAACTTTCATAAAGACAATTATTTTAAAATTTGAAATATACATCATTTTTAATTCTTATCCTTTGCTCCTTTGTTTCAGAGTGTAGAGGACAGATCACTGTAACTCAGAGTCCATCATTAATAACAGCAGCTCAAACACAAGAAGTCAAAATAAACTGTAAAACCAGCAGTTCAGTGTATAGTGGTGATCGTTTAGCCTGGTACTTACAGAAACCTGGAGAAGCTCCTAAACTCCTCATATATCGTGCAACAAGCCGTTACACTGGAACTTCATCTAGATTCAGTGGCAGTGGATCTAACAGTGATTTCACTCTGACCATCAGTGGAGTCCAGACTGAAGATACAGCAGATTATTACTGTCAGAGTGCACACCAGATCAGTGGTAGCTGGGTGTTCACACAGTGATAAAGAGTCGTACAAAAACCTCCGTCAGTCAGAGTCACAATGACTGCACTGATACAGCTGAGAGATACTGCAGCTGCTGATGGATGTGAATCATCTCAATCACTCTTAGATCATTATATTACAATGCAGTACAATACAATATATTACAATATATTACACATCGATCTGATAATGAATTAAATCTGCACTGGTTAGATTAATCACTGATGGCTAAATAAAAAACGCTTAACTCTCAACATCTCAAAAAATCATCCACTGTCCACAACATCGCTGTGAAAAACTGAATTAACCTTTATTATATTTTAAAATAAAATACTGTAACACTTTCAAGGACCAATTCTCACTATTAATTAGCATACATGTTACTATTGGCTCTTCATTGGTACTTATGAAGCACATTTTAATGCATTATTCTGCATGACCATATTACATCCTTTTATCCTACCCCATAACTATTAATAAGCAGCAAATTAAGAGTTTATTCAGGAAAATGTCATATTTAATAGTTGGTTAATTGTGAGAATTGGACCTTCAAATAAAGTTTTCTCTGGCTTGTACAAAGTGTTGTGGTTAGTTTAATCACTATAGAGGATGAACATAATAACGTCTTGATGCTGAACATCCCAAAATATCATCCATTGTCAACAGAGTTGCAGTCAAAAACTGAATTATTATATTTAATGCAGCAGCATGTCAGGTTGTTGTAAGGTCTGTTTTAGGGTTCTGTTTCATGTTCTTGTTTTCATGTCTTTTATTTTGAAGTTTAGTCACGGTTCCTATTTGTTTTATGCTGTTAGCAACCCAGTCTCTTACTACTGCGTATCTATACAACGAGTTTGCATTTTCATTTGGCGTAGTATTTACACGCCAAAGTCACATTTTTCGTTCACACTGTACGCGAATCCCTCCCATTACACTTCCATTGATGGAAAATGCGTATGCATTGTACGCAGTGAATGGATTATATATCAACGTCATCACCATTGTCCCGCCCCTTCAGTCATACTCAAGATTTCATCTTGCGCAGGTGCCGCCGCATATGCAGAAATACATATTTAGGTTTGGTTTATTTATTTATTTTACAGAAACATATTGTAGCCTACATTACTCAGTATAGGGACGAATGTTGAACTACATCTAACACTGAGCTTGCTCATTAATAGTCGGGCGATTGCTATACAGTTATAGTGGTAGTTATAATTCTGTCTGCTTCGTTTTTTGGCTTGTGTTTAATGTTACGCACATTTATGTTTTTGTTTGTATTTGGAATAGTAAAAGAATTAACTAATAATAATAATAATGAATAAAGTGCAACGCCCTGGTTTTTAGTCCTTCGCTGATTCAGGAAGCACCCACTCCTGCTCGGAACCCAATCAAATCGTTTAGCGGGCTCATCATTATCCCGCGCGCGATGATTCTCGAGTTCAACTCGTGCGACCTCGTGCATCGTCGAAGCTGTCAATCATCACAACACAAAAGTAAGTATTTAGCCCAAAATATGAACAAATAAATAAATAAATATCGTAAATGCAAGTGCTAATAGGACTTCTAATGCGTGTCAATGCTGTCAGCATCAAACGTTATTCTCTTAAGTGAGCTTGCACATGTAGGCCACAGTGTTGCCAGGCGATTTGTCTGTTTAAAATAATTTTCATTAAATGTATTAGCATAAAATTTGTGTAAGGGTCATCTGTGTGCAAAGATTACTTTTTATTGATGCATCATATGTATTTGGTTACATTATGATGAGATCACATTACTTTATGCATGCCAGGCATTAAGTGTCGATCACAGATGTGTGGATTAATCAACTCATTGTAATCCTGATTTAACCCAACTTGTTTTTGAATTTCTTTTTTTTATTATTGTTTCCTCCCTATTTTACATTTGTTCAAGCAGAATGTCCAGAGGCTCTTTAGAAGCAGCACATCTTCTTGGAGATGTGTTTCTTGATCATATGCCGGTAACTTTAGAAATTGTATCTTAAATAATAATTTACTTTGACTTCTTTTTCTCTGTAAAATATTTGAAAGAAAACTACAGCATAGTGAACTATATACTGAATAGTTATATAGGCTAATATATTATTCATGAAAGGTAAGTGTAAACTAATTTAAAAACCTGTAAAATATATTTGCAATTTAGAAAGAGGAAAATAATCAAGCCAAAAGGTCTAAGCCACATCCCACGACCGTGAAGTGGAGGCGAAGGGACACAAATGGGAATGTGGTAAGGCCACTTCGAAGAAAAACTGCAAAAACACCAAAACTGAAAAGAGCGGCCCCTAAACATGGTGAGACAGCTGAGAATTTACAGTTATCATTTAAATGTATTGTTATTTTCAGTTGTGATATGTCTTTTCTCCCTATTTGATAAACGTTTAGCTATGTGCAGTCTGTTTTAATCTTCAAGTGCACTTATTTATTTACAGAACTAGATATAAAGAACCTTAAATTGTTATGTATACACATTTTATTTTGTTTAAAGCTCCTACCAGTGTACCCATCCAAGAGGAATTTGTTTATCGAGCAGAAACTGGTAACTGTTTATAAAATTGTTTATTCTGCCAGCTGCAACATACATAATTGCATGTTTTTTTTTTGTTGTTTTTTTAATGAGATCATTGTACAATATCTCCATAAAAATGGATTGTATTGTGACTATAACACTGTTTCTCTTTCAATGAAGCCTCACTCATTGAAGAATTTGAGCATATCCTTAATGATGAATGTGTTCAGCCTGAAGAAGTGTCTTTGGCTACAGCCTGGCAGAAGCGGCAATCCCTTAGCCATGAAAAATGGCACATTGCAAGGGAGTCCTTGGTTATGAATCTTTTGGAGGCTGAATATGTTCAGGAATGCATCTGCCAACACTGTCTAACTGCTGAGGCCATTGTACGGTGCAGGGACTGTCTACCTAGGCAGTATCTATGCACCCTGTGTGATGGAGATGTCCATCAGCACCTACCTCTTCATAACAGGGAGTCAATGGTCCATGGGTTCTTTAAGCCATTGTGTCCAACCACTGCAGTGAAGAGACATTCTGAAACATTTGAGTTCTCTGAACAGGGTATGCTTTTCATGTGTCCCATCATTTTTTTCAGTCTGAACATTTTAAATGGCTGTTCATTAGGGTAAAATTATAATTCAGAGTATTTTTTTTTAAATATATGAAATTATATATTACATTCTACTTTTTTATGAATTCTTTGCTGAGGAGTTGTTTATTATTGTTTTTCTTTTGCTTTTTTAGTCCGATATCTTCCACTACATTTGCCAGAGAAAATCTGTGCCTGTTCAGAAAGTTCATGCAGAGTGACCACAGCTATATGCTATAAGTGCATTATTGTATAAACTTACAATGTTTATTAATATTACTTAGCTATTTATCCTTTTCTTTTTCTTTTTTTAGTGTTATTAGCCTATCTCCATATATTCATTTTTTTCTTCAGGAAATTGTATGTTGATGCTTATATATTCAATGATGTTACATTCATATTGTTATTTTCAGTAATGCAGGTGTAACTGAAATGTTCTACAAATAGATAAAAAGAGCTCTGCCATAGCATTTCACTGATCGTTCATTTATTATGTATTTTGGTGAAGATATTATATATGCTGCTGTATGCTGTACTCTAGCATTTGATGTTTATGTTTAATCATTTTTTTTAATGATTTTTGACCTTTTATACCATTTTGAATACTGAAAAAAAAAAAAGAATTATGTTATTGTTATGTTTTTTGTTGTGTTATTGAATCACATTAAAATGAAAAATAATATTTGGTCCCACTTCATACTTGGTGGCCTTAACTACTATGTACTTACATAACAAAAAAAAAAAAATTATAATAATAATAACAAATAAATAAATAAGTACAATGCACTTATTGTGTTCATATTGTATTGCAGAACACTTTTGCTGCTATTGAGGTGGATATTTCTAAGGTTAGGGACAGGTTCGGCAGTATGAGCAGATTTAAGGGGTTAAGGTGTAAGAGTCCACCATCTAAACTATAAATGTAATTACAGAAATTAATTACAGATGTAACATGCAGGTTTTGTATTATTATTTATACAAGTGCAATGTAAAAACGTGTGTACACAATAAGTGCATTGTATCAAATTATTAATTTTGAATGTAAGTACATAATAGTTAAGGCCACCTTCATTTCCAGAGATATCGTCGACTTGATTGAACAGAAACGGTTTGAACTGAACTGAGCTGGACGATGCCATCACTGAATTCAATAATGAAATGCCTTTAATTGAAAATTGAGTGTTTAATATTGTCATTTTACATTATTGACACTATTTTCTTATTTTGATATTGTGCAGTTGCTTTGACACAATTTGTATTGTTAATATAAATAAAGGTGACTTGACTTGACTTGACCTAATATAAATGGGGCCAAATGTTTTAAATGGATTGTGAAGAAATACAGTTTAACACAATTTAAAATATTAAAATATATTGTAAATAGCTTAAACTTGATCTTAAGCGTATGTTGAAATAAGCTTAATATATTTATTGTTTCAAAATAATACATTTAATATGCATTTAGTATAGCATAATTTAAATATACTATGTCCAAAAAAAGCACAATTTAAATATATTTCCTTTTCACCTGGTCTGCTTGTCTACAGCAGAAGTGAAACTGGTGTGTTTCAGTCCAGATCATGTAACCAATCAAACAGTGACTCTGGGAGTGTGGCTGAAAATCTCATTTGCATTGTCAGGGTGGAGTGATTGTGATCCTCTCAGAATAGAGCAGCTCTGTCTCCAGAGACCATGTTCAAACCCCAAGAGCTTTATTTGACTAGATTTACTGATCAAGCTTCTGAAAAGCACCTGAACAAACACTACATGCATCTTCATCTGTTAGTTGAATGATGTTGTCAGACACAAATGGAGCTTGTTGAGAAGCTTTATTGAATGTTGCAGCAAACACAGCAGATTGAAAGATCAGCCAGTGCTTTGACACTAGAGCTCTCTTTCAGTATTGAGTTGTAAATGACTACAGCTGCAGCACTAGACTCATGTGAATCCTGCCTGACACAGGACACTCAGATACGGCTCATCTTCAGGAGAGAGCAGCGCTCACTGGAGAAACATCAGCACTGCGAGCGACTAACAGAGACTCTTGTGGAACGAGACCTCATGAGGAGCTCCAGCATGTGTTACTCTGCAGACGTACAGCTCTCCCTCTTCCCAGCGTGCTTTGCTGAGGGTCAGGATGCTACTGCGGCTGTAGCGGCCGTCCTGCTCGCTCTCTGCGCTGGTCACAACCCCCTCGGTGACCTCTGACCCGTCCAGTGTCCAGCTCACTAGCGCCCCTGTGGAGAGTAAGAGCTGAGCAGGCAGAGCAGTGCGGCTGAGTCTCCAGAGATCTGCAGCAGAGACACTGAGGGCTCCACTGTGGGACCAGCTGCAGGAGACAAACACAACACATTCACAAACACACAGAAAACACACTGCAGCTCCAGCACTCTTCTGCCCTGCAGCATTCACAGCATTTCAACATGACTTTCAGCAGCAGACGTGAAGAATGCAGTCAAAATCACAACAATCTCATCATTCATCTGATTCAACATCACTACAGATGTACAATATACAAACTACACAATCACTATATACATTTACATGAAACCTCATAAATGAAACTTAACATACTAAAGTCCTATTCGGACGGTAATTGTTTCTCATATGGATGAAATTTTATTTTATTTTATTTTATTTACAAATTTATTCTTACTATCGTGTAAAATATATTTTTAAAAAGTCTTATTATATTAAATGTATTCTTATTATTCCAAGCATACTTTATAATATATAATCCTATTTATTATTTGATTATTTAAATCTCCTGTTTAAAAATAGGAAAATAGACGTGCTATAGTTGTATATAATTATACGCGATATAGTTATGTATATAATAACTGTATTTAGCCTAGCACATATTTTACAATTGTACTTCATACCAGCTGCTGTCTAATAAAGACTCATTTCGAGTGTTTACGTGCTTTTCTTCTCTTTCTGCTCACACTCGCTGTGGTGGAGCAGTTATAAAATATTGTTCTTTTAAATACTTTCCAGCATTTCATAAATAAATATGTATGCAAATTACACTGAAGTACAACAGTTACCGTACGGTGTTCAGGAGTGCTCAAAAAGGGTTTAAACACTGAATTTTGAATCGATTTCTTCTCGTAAACTCAGAGATGTGGATTCAGACGGCGATTAAATCACCACACGACCTTGGTGTTTGTCAAAAAACAGTATGTAATTCAGCCGGGGATTTTTACACGAGTGGTGAGAGAAAAACACAGACATCTGGATTCAAACGGCATTAAAATCATCAACTACTCTGTAAATGCTGAAAATCACTTACGTCCCCCTGAGAAACAATTACCGTCCGAATATGACTGCTTTCATTGCAGTTATTTTTATATTCAAACATAAAGATCTAATATTTTAGTACATATATTCTCTTATATTTTTCTTTACAATTATCCAAAATGTAACAAAAAATTTACATACATTTATTTAAAATGTTTTTCTTGTATTATAAATCACTAATTTATAAGCACAACATGAGATTCAAAATCATTGACTGAACTACAAAAGTAACTACATCTATATTCAAACATTCATTTTTTCATGTATGAAATCTATAATAAAAATTGAAGTATTTATGAACACAGTGTTAAAATGAAGGAAAAACAATCCTGAGATGAACTGATGAAACTCATATTGAGTAACATTATAGAAATGTGTTTAGACAAGATTTGTGTGTTCAGTAAGAATAATACAGTTCTTAATGTGACATTTTTAATTATTTTAAATTATAATATTTTTATATAGGAGAATTGAAAAGACAGACTTACCGAGCACCAGTTTAGTTCCTCCACCGAATGTGTACCACAGTGATACAATCTAATGAAGCGGTCGTACAAAAACCTCTATTTCACTCGAGTGAACACAAACTCCAGCAGAGAGAGAAACAACACTTCAACACACTGATAGTAGAAACACCTCAGATGATGACAAAATCATTTCCTAATATTTGGTACTTTCTTTTCATAATCTGTTGAAGAGTTTAATCATCTAATTTACAATAGACTTGATTCAGTCTGACTTTATTGTACCATATATTTCTCCTTCATTCTCTTGTTGTGTGCTGACTAACAATGTTTTAAGGGAATATATTTGATGAGCTGTGACCTCTGAGGTGACCTTTCACTTCTATTATTATGATGATGTTGTGGAGTTTCTCATAATGATGCTTCTGTTCTTTATCTTGATTCATCATCATGATTCACAGAAAAACATGCAGCTTCAGTCAAATTAATGAGTAATTCTGAACTTTAGATTTATGTTTTTCAGTCTCATTTGACATAATTATGAATCCTGATTATCTTTTTACAAGATTTACCATATAGCAAATATCAACATTGATTCAACATTAAAAAGACCACAATGGACATGGAATCAACGCCCCCCCCCCCCCCTAGTATGTTCTAAATACAGTAAAAAAATAAATAAATAAATAATTAAATAAAAAGAAAGAAAAGTATACATGATTTTAGTAATAACAAAACTTTTTTTTACAAATATTTTGTAAACATTTGATTTAAAAAAAAAAAATGTTTTATATATTTTAAAATCATCTACACTCATGATATGAAAAATCCAGTCATTTCAGTGACCACAATTTTTTATGCATAATGTTGGTCCCTCCAAAAAAAAAAAAAGATAATGCAGCAATGCGTGCTGGGAGCCATGGATGAGTTTTGTACTATGCTAGTACCCAGCATGCATTGCAGCATGACTTTTTTTTTTTTTTTTAATGGTCACCATTGTTGAGGTTCATAATCTGATTCGTGATGTCTGTGTGAGTCTAAGTGTTACCATAGATGAAAACTTTTTGTGGATAAACTGTTTGGAAAGTCCTTTATATTAACTGACAGTCACAGAATCACTGTCTCTTAGAATCACTTTTACTGTAATCAATACAACATCCATTTAACCAGAGATTAGACACTCAATGTGATCACTTCACTAATAGATGATTGTCATTATAAACATAACAACCATCTACTGATCATTTTCTCTGGGCTTTTGAGTTGTAACAAATATGTTCAAGGAACACATGGTTACAACAGCCAGAGAAAAAGAAGAAATAAAAAACTAACACAGAGGTCAAGGGTCAAGAGCACAACTAAAGCAGACACTGATCTCTAACATGGTTACTTCAAATGAAACTAAATCAACATCTAAACCTTAGTTAATTCTCAATAAGATCTTCTGTAGATGTCTGACAGAAATAAAGTCAGTCTGGTTATTAATAAGTGGAGCTGGTGATGCTGTTTGTGGGGTTGTTTAATCAGATTTTGAGAGATTTAATGTATTTTATTTCAGTTGATTTCATCTAAGGCTGTGTCTGAAGTCAGTTGTAGTAGTTCTTGTGTTTCTCTTTTCTTCAGTGATTCTGTTTGTTAACAGCAGGTGTTCATCACTAATGCTCAATCAGCACTTAATTAATCACTTAATTACTTAACTGCAAGTTTTAAAATTTACATGGTTTAAGCCAAGGGGAATTTGTTCACTCAAACGGTTTGAGTTACCCTAACTTGTTGGGTTTTACAGTGTGTATTAATCATGAATGACTAGAATATGTGAATACATTATTTCTTCAGCAGCACTTGAAACTGAAAATGTTGCATCCACACTGACAGATGTTAATATAAAGACTAGTGTCACATAATCCAGCCAAACAACGAACAAAACAAAACATTTTATAATTAATCAATATTAAAATGTAAAACCCGACAAGTTACGGTAACTCAAACCGTTTGAGGAAACCGATTGCTTTAAACCATTTAAGTTTTAAAACTAATAAATATGAGTACTATAACTCATTTACATTGAGTTAAATTAACTTATTTTTTTAGTGTTGGCTTCAGTCAATTATTAGAGTAAACTGAACTTAAACATTTTAAGTTTATTCCGGTCAGTTTGAATTCAGGAAACTAATTCTAACGAAGTCATAACAACTTAAAATGTACATCTTGGCTACTTAAATGGTTTGAGGAAACCGATTGCCTTAAATGGTTTAAGTTCATCAAACTCAAAGCAATAAAGTTACATAAGACTAAGCAAAAACACTGGTACAAAGAAATAATGACAGAACAGGAGTGTTTTCGCAAGTATTTATTGAAATACAACATAAATGTTTTCAAGCATAAAACAAAATCAGTGGGCTGTATATTCAAAAATATAACATTTAAGCTATCTTATCAGACTTTTCACCAAATAAGTAACGACCGCACAAACAAGGAAATGTTTAACAAAATCCATTTTAAATGTTAAATATAATTAATAATAATAAAAAGCAGAGTGGATAATTTTTCTGTAAAAAAACAACAAAAACAAACACCGCTTTCCTCAAGATTAACAGCACTTATATACAAACTTTAAGTAGTTTGTATACTGTACCTACGGGAATACTTTAGTTCCAAAAACAAAAGCACCAGTACCCTGACCCAAGACTTGACAGTCATCATCTTCAAATACAAACAAAACATCCAATGGGTTTAAAGACGATGTTCCCTCTTCCTCCTTAACAGCAAAGATGGTGACAGCTGCCTTCTGTACCTGATCAGGCGCCCTTTTTCTAAATGCAGTACAAAGTCACCAAATATCATCATATTTAAACAAAGCGGACATCATATTTTAAATTTCATAGATGACAATAAAGGTGTGAAAGATCGGGGAAGTGTTTATTCAATAAAGCCCATTTAAAACCCTGTAGTACTTTATTTTCACATCATAACTTCGAGAGTTGTTTATCAGCAGGATTTTCAGGGCTGAATAGAAGATGAATGTTTTAGAGCTTGAATTGAATTTGTTAATTTGCATTATTATTTAATTTGACAACCTAAGGTTCTTTATTACAAAACAGAAAGAAAATGGTGCTTAAAGTGATAGTTCACCCAAACATGAAAATTCTGTCATTAATTACTCACCCTCATGTCGTTCCAAACCCGTAAGTTCATCTTCAGAACACAAGTTAAGATATTTCTGATGAAATCTGAGAGCTCTCTGACTCTCCATAGACAGCAACGCAACTGTAATGTTTTCAGGTCCAGAAATGCAGTAAGGACATTGTTAAAACAGTCCATGTGACATCAGTAGTTGAACTGCAATTTTTATGAAGCTATGAGAATCCTTTTTGTGCGCAAAGAAAACAAAAATAATGACTTTATTCAACAATTATTCTCCTTCGCGTCACCCTAGTGTGCCATTATGGAGAGTATCACAACGCATGCGTGTGCGTTTCTCTACACGTAAACAAGCCTCAGCGCATGCATGTTCTACGTCAGCAGCAGCAGCACTCGCATGCGCTGAATACATGCAAGGGTACTCTTGATAATGGTGGAAGGTGTGATTTGGAGAAGAAGAATTGTTGAATAAAGTCATTGTTTTGGTTTTCTTTGCACACAAAAAGTATTCTCGTAGCTTCGTAAAACTGAGTTGGAACCAGTGTTGTCACATGGATTATCTTACCGATGTCCTTACTATATTTCTGGGTCTGGAAACATTTCAGTTGCATTGCTGTCTATGGAGGGTCAGCGAGCTCTCGTATTTCATCAAAAATATCTTAATTTGTGTTCTGAAGTTTAACGAAGGTCTTACATGTTCAGAACAACATGATGGTGAGTAATTAATGACAGAATTATTTTTTTTGGGGTGAACTATCCCTTTAAAGGGACATTTCACCTCAAAATGAAAATGACCATCATTTACCCACTATCGTGTCATGTCAAACACATACGAATCTTGTTCATCTATGGAACAAAAATGAAGATATTTTTAAAACTCTCTCACCATTTTGACAATCCATTGAAAGTCTAGGCAATCAATATTAAGCTTAAAGACAAGTTTATCCATATTAATAAAGTGGTTTCATTCAAGTCTTCTAAAGGGTTTTTTATTATGTGTCAAAGCCTAAACTAAAAACTTTTTGAAGCTTGAAAATAAAGACTGCCTAGACTTTCAATGGATAGACAAAAACGATGAAAGAATATCAAAAATATATACTTTTGTTAGAAGATGAATAAAATTCATTCAAAATTGGTTTGGAACAACATGAGGGCGAGTAAACCATGACAGAATTTAAATTTTTTAGGGGACTATCCATTTAGGACAACTCAAATGTTCAACTATTCAGTCATTTCTGCTGATCTTAGCTAAAAGGTTAAAATGTTGCCAAGTAAATATAAAGTTGTCCTGTCATGTGTCCTACCTTGTGTGTCTTGAAAAATCTGTTGAGTCTTCTTTTCAGATAGTAGTAGATCTGCCAGGATCATAGCTTGAATGACTGATGCCATTATTGACCATGAAGACAAAACACAAAATTAGAGAAATTTAACTCACAATTAAGCAACAATTATGGACCGCTTATTTTTATGAATCATAAGACAACTTTCAACCACTACAAACTTAGCATTAGCAATTACCTGACATCTTTGTGAAAAACCAAAGCAACTTTAGGATAAGTGCAAGTAGAAATATAAAATATCATTTTTCCATCTATATTAGTGAAGTATATAACTGTTTAACTATAATCAGAACCAACACAAAATGCAAAAAGACTTTGACAGAATGATAGACAAACTGAAATTTAAGATTTTATTCACTCTGCCAATTCAGTCTGAATCAAAATGGTGGCACACATTACATTATATCAAACATGACTGGTTTTTAGATGTCATGATCTCATTCTTGTGGGATGAGGTTTGTTATTTTTCATCTGTGCTGTGTATTCATGATTTGATACATTTTTAGATTAAAATTTCAATCTAATATTCACAAGAAAAGTATGGTATTGCTTCAGAAGACTTAACATTTGTGCTGCTGGTATAAAAACTGAAGAACGACGTATTTAAATAACTGTTTATAATGTAACAGATTACATCTTGTACAACACTAAAGCCCATCAATTTGTTTAATGTGAATTCTACTTACTTCATTTTAGGCTCATATTAGTTTTATTGTGTGTTTGCTTTACGTTACTTCAGATCTGTGGCGCGAGTGACGGTTAGAGATGAGGAAGATGCTGTCGGCCGTCTCTAACGTTAGTTTAAAAATATAATTTGCGGGTTTGTCTGTGTCCGGCTGTGAGAAACCACAAAAAAATCAAATAATAATAAATAAATAATAATATTTCTTAATTTACCACCACTGACAAACTGTTGTGTATAACACTGCATATTTAACACTTGTTGCTAACTTTGTGTAATGCGCGTTAGCCTTGCTTCTTTGCTAGCTAACGTTACACACATTATGATAACTGAGCTGGTTAATCTTCAGATAAAGCTGACAGAACATTCAAAAGTGCTTTAAACAGGAATAAAGAAGTCCATATGCTTACCTGTTATTTTCCGTGACCGCGTCGCGAGCTGTCCTGCTGTGATCCCGTGACTGAGTGAGCTCTGAGCTGCAGTGGGGGGTGGGCGACGTGACTGACGGAAAAATGCGCCGGTTTTTGAAAAACACCCGGATAATATTTTGTCTGGAGTAAAATTAATTACTTTAAAAGGATTAATCTATGCTTAATATGAAATAGATTTATGTATTTATTATATTATGGCTTAGTTATTTAATTAGTTATGAAAGGTAATATCGTTTAGTTAGGCTATTTAATTAGTTATGAAAGATATAAAGCATAATAGCCCTATGTTGTACAAACGTGACTTCTCGAAAAACAATGTTAGAAATCCTGAATTAAGCTCATATTTCTTTTAAATATTTTGTGGTCATCCATTTAGACATAATAATCATAGACTGTATGGTAATAATAGATTTAAATAATTTATAGTAACTTATTTAGATTGAGTTCTGCTTAACCTAATTAGCTTTTGAGTTCACATAACAAATATATATTGAGTTGAATTAACTTTTTTACATTTTTGAGTTAAATTAACTCATTTAATTTAGCAAATTTCACTGTTCGGTTTTACAGTGTGTCATTATCAGTAAATTGTTTAAAAACACTACTCTGAAAATAAAACATATAGAGTTTATTAGTTTGGTAGCAGCTCAAGCTGTTGTAAATCCTGCCCACTTCTTTGCATCGTCAGCACATGCTTCAGTGCTCTGAGAGTGTTTATAGTGCTGTGAGTTTAACACTTCATGACTGAGAGCAGAACACAACACAATCTTCATCATCACACAAGACACAACAACAACAATGAACAACATCATCATCCTCATCTGGACCATTGCAGCTTTTATTCATGGTAGAATATTAAGTTTTGATATGAATAATAAGCTATTGCTGTTTATTACCATTTTAATACAGGCTACCAATATTCTGCTTTAAAGGAGATTTATTGACAAACTGACTTCATTTTCTCTTCTTCAGAATCCAGAGGAGTCACTCTGACTCAACCTGAAGTTAAAACTGTCCAGCTCGGTCAAACAGCTACAATAGAGTGTAATATAGATGTAGGAATATACAGCAGCTACTTAGCCTGGTATCAGCAGAAACCTGGAGAAGCTCCTAAACTCCTCATATATGCCATAAACACCCTCCAGTCAGGCACTCCATCTAGATTCAGTGGCAGTGGAACAGCAAGTACTGGAAAAGATTTCACTCTGACCATCAGTGGAGTCCAGACTGAAGATACAGGAGATTATTACTGTCAGGGTTTACACTACATCAACAGTAAATATGTGTTCACACAGTGATAAAGAGTCGAACAAAAACCTCCGTCAGTCAGAGTCACAGTGACTGCACTGATACAGCTGAGAGATACTGCAGCTGCTGATGGAGGTTATTTCATCTTTACTCAAAAATGTTAAAGTCTTACTGATTTATGAGTCTTTCTGGATCTTTAATGTGTTTTTCACTCATAACTTCACCATGGATGTATTTAATTCATCATTCAAAATGTTCCACCATTAAACAATACAATGAAATCTGACAATACTTATGCAGAGAAACAGCAGCCAGAGTCCTCGTGTCCTTTCAATCCAGAATTACACCAAATGAGTTCTGCCCAACATCTCCTTTTGTGTGTCATAGAACATTAATATTTAATTCTTTTTCTTCTTCTTCTTCTTCTTCTTCTTCCACAGTGAAAATCACAAATGATGTATAGTGTTAAGAATCATTCTGTGATTGAAATGTTGGTGAAAATGATGTTTTTTGGAGTTCACACAATCAAATGATATTTTCACACTTTTCCCATAATTTTCCCATAAGAAATGCGGTTTGTCTCTCTCTGCTGGTTTGGTGTTGATGTTAACAGCGGGGTTTGTCTCTCTCTGCTGGTTTGGTGTTGATGTTAACAGCGGGGTTTGTCTCTCTCTGCTGGTTTGGTGTTGATGTTAACAGCGGGGTTTGTCTCTCTCTGCTGGTTTGGTGTTGATGTTAACAGCGGGGTTTGTCTCTCTCTGCTGGTTTGGTGTTGATGTTAACAGTGGGGTTTGTCTCTCTCTGCTGGTTTGGTGTTGATGTTAACAGCGGGGTTTGTCTCTCTCTGCTGGTTTGGTGTTGAAGAGTCTCTTGAGGTAGTAGAGCTGCAGGTATCCGGCGGTGATGATGACCAGACTCTGGAGAGCAGACCAGCTGTTCACATAAGTGGAGTTGGACTGAAGCAGGTAGAAATCAGCGCCGCGTCTCATTCGCTCGTAGTTATAATGACGCCACATGTGGAAGACAAACCTCTGCAGCCTGCTGCTGCTTTCCTACACGAAGATTTGAGAAATGTGAATGAAATATATATATATGTAATGCAAAAAAAGTGTTTTCTGTCAAAACATAACCAATTCTATAAAATTTTTAATAAAGAAATAAATGAATAACTATATATATTACATATATATATATATTTGTGACGAGTCAGCTGCCTCCCCCTAATTGTCAGCACTCCCCGTCCCTTAATCGCTGCCCTTCACCAGGCTCCCGACGGGAGTGGGTGTGTGAGAGAGGAGGGGCGCTGAAACAGCCAGGTCTGGCGGCGTGTGATGAGGCACACACCTGAAGTGAATGGAGCCTCATCACCGCCGCTGTTATATGCCGGCTGCGCCTCTCCTCTGGAGACCGGTCTCTTCCCGTGCATGCACGCTGGTGTCCTCGTGGGTCCAGGAGGGAGCGTCGAGCGCGGAGGACCGCACCCGCGAGACGGCTGACGGGCCAGGATGCCGGGCTGTACCCCGGGAAGCGCCGCGGGCCCAAAGGAGGACGAAGCCGCCGATAGAAGCCGCCGCCCTCGCGCCCCGGACCCAAGGGGGAGCGCGTGCGGCCCACCGGACTCCGCCCCTTACCTGGACCCTTCCTTCCAGAACACTGCCCCTCCTTCACAACCCGCGCAGCACGACGAGGACACCAGATCCCCTGTTTATTTTGGACACTTAATCCCCTTTGGACACTTTATTTTATTATTTCTGTTTAATAAAAGCCTCTCCGAGGCCTGACGCCACACCCACTGTGTCTGTTGTTTGCTCCTCCCGCCACAATATATATATATATATATATATTATTAATTATGTTGCTCAAGATATATCTTTTTAGTAAAGCTTTTATTATATGTATCATGTTATATTCTGCTTTTGTAATGTGTTGTACCGGTTCTTAAACAATTCTTGAACTCAGAAATATAAATATATGGGTGAGGAGGTTATGATAATTAACAAGAAGTAATATTTTAGTAAGGATGTGCTTGTTGCTGCTAGATGCTGTAGTTTATACCTCAATGAAGGACAATGTACTATTTATCTGTTTCATATCCTCTTCTTTCTTTTTCTTCTCTTCTTCCTTTTGTTTCTCGATGTCCTTTTGTCCCTCGTAATACACACCGAAGTTCAGGAAAACCTGCATGCTCCCGAAGCGATTGTGGAAATTACTGAAGCACATCTGATAAAAACCTGCACACATAAAGATTTTTTTTTTTAATTCATTATTTTCAAAGCTTGAATATAATTATGGCACTTTAACGATAATTAATTTTGTATAATTTCCCCTTTAATGTTTTAAATAACAGCATACAAATTCAGAACAACATGAATTTTTTATTTTTGAGTGAATTATGTTACATGCATGTTACATGTGAAACTAACTTTGATTTAACTAAAACATTTTTAAAAATCTGTTCATAAAGTAGCAGCAGATATACTAAAACTCTTATGACTTACCAGTCTCCTTAACACTGAAGGCAATCTGACCACTTGCATCATCAACTGTGTCGACTATTAGGCCGCTCGGAGCATTAACAATCACAGAGAGATGTCTGTCCAGAGCCACACCAGTCACCAGCTGGATCTGAACAAACACAGAGTGAACTATAGCATTCAAAGGATTCAAGACCTACCTATATTTACATGTAGAATAATGCCTTATCAATGTCTTACCATGAAGTGTAAGTAGAAGTGCCAGAAGCACTGGAGGTCTCCAGCACGCAGCATGATGGAAAAGTCATACTGATCGGCTCCCCAGAAAAGCTCCTGATCAGAAAGCTCTGGATGAGGATCGTTCAGCACTCCTCTGCTGCTCAACCCAAATAATAACAGAAGCCAAACCAGATAAAAGCCTTTCTGTAACATTTCAAATGTGTATTATAATAGGCTGTAAGTTAAATGAATCAGGAGCTGCTCAGTTTCTGATGATGATTAACTTTGAGTCTGACGTGTTACAGCTGGGAAAATACAAGATACGCCACAGCTGCTCTGGAAAACATTTCTGAAGCACCCTCACAACAGTTTTTACCATACATCTCGATTCCTCATACTGTACTGTAATCTGCTACTTTGCACTAAAACTGTAAAATCTACACCTTTTACCTTGTTATTAGTATCATTATGCTATATATTTTACAATTAATATTCTAAATTTACATTCAATATACAGTTTTGTAGGCTATTGTTTTTAAACAATGTTTTCAATGCTGATTTAAGAGTAAAGATGAAAAGATGAAAGAGATTAAAATTTGAAGGGCATTAAAGATATTATTCCGCTGTAGTACAGAAGTGCCTCACCGTAACCATGATTTTTTTTATTTATGTAATAAAAAGATAGAGGGATGAGTAGATGAGGGCTGAACCATGTAAGGGAGCTGTCTCTTATGGCCACACCACCCTAAGCGCGTCCGATCTTGGAAGCTAAGCAGGGTCGGGTCTGGTTAGCGTGGGGCATCTGGCAGAGCGTTAGACCCAGAAGTGAAGATATGAATTAATATTTTTTTGGTAATTCATTAAATATTGCTGCTAAAAAATAACTAGTAACTAGTATTCTGAGTAGTTTCTGAGAAGAGTACTTTGTATTTTTACTTAAGTACTGTTTTGACACCAGTACTTTTATTTGTAATTGAGTATTATTTCAGCACTGTTATTAGGTTTATTGTCGGCCCAGTAAAATAATCAAACACTCACTGCTGTTAGTGTCTGTCTGATTTCTATAGCTCATATTCATTACAAAGTATTAAAGCTTCTATTCATCTGCGGTCTGAGACTGACAGCTGCCTGTTCTGTGTATGAAGTGCATTTACATAGAGAGACACTTTGCATGAGAGTGTTTATAGTGCTGTGAGTTTAACACTTCATGACTGAGAGCAGAACAGAACACAATCTTCATCATCACACAAGACAAAACAACAACAATGAACAACATCATCATCCTCATCTGGACTCTCACACTGTTTGCTCAAGGTTTGTAGTAAAACTTTCAGAATGATTATTAATTATTTTCAAATGTGAAATATATGTTATTGTAATTTGTGTCCTGTGTTCCTTTGTTTCAGAGTGTAGAGGACAGTATACAGTAACTCAGAGTCCATCAATAACAGCAGCTCAACCAGGACAAGAAGTCAGAATAATCTGTAAAACCAGCAGTTCAGTGTATAGTGGTAGTTACTTACACTGGTACTTACAGAAACCTGGAGAAGCTCCTAAACTCCTCATATATACTGCATCAAACCGTTACACTGGAACTCCATCTAGATTCAGTGGCAGTGGATCTGACAGTGATTTCACTCTGACCATCAGTGGAGTCCAGACTGAAGATACAGGAGATTATTACTGTCAGAGTTTCCATGTGATCAACAGTAAACATGTGTTCACACAGTGATAAAGAGTCGTACAAAAACCTCCGTCAGTCAGAGTCACAGTGACTGCACTGATACAGCTGAGAGATACTGCAGCTGCTCTACAACACAATCACACACAACACTGATCAACACATACACTTAAAACACAACATCATTACTATTAAGAGAAATATTGTATTGCTGAAGAGAATGAGTCAGTGTTTTAATATGATCATCATGATTTAGGTGTAATGTATGATCCCTGCTGAACAGACTGCATTCAGTCACTTCTGCTGTCTGGACGTGATGCTTTACATTTGACCCACAGACTTTACTGTCAGAATGATTGAGTCTGTATTTGCAATCATAGATTTTTATGATTTTACTGACATTTTCATATACATTATCCCTTTGAAACGTAATGGGTTTGTCTGCTCCCAGGTGGAAAAGACATACTGCTGAAAATATAAAAATATACTTAAAGTACATTTGTACATTTGTATCCACAACATTTGAAGTGCATTAAAATATATTAATATTTAATATATTTCTAAAAACCATGCTAATAAATACATGCTTAGTTGAGCTTTTAAATCATATTCTTAACACAAGTATACTTTAAGTGAAGTTTTAGTATATTTCTTCTTACTCATTTTAATTTTACTCTTACTTAAAGTATATTTTATGTGTACTTTGTGTAAGAAGATAGCAAAATGATTCAGGTTTTAGGTTTAATGTATAAGTACTTTATAACAATATGTAGGCCCGCTGCAATGTGTTTTAAATATTTCCATAATGAGCATGTGCTTCAATCCGCTTTTCAAAAGTAAGATATTTAAAATATATACAGTGCCCTCCACTAATATTGGCACCCTTGATAAATGTGAGAAAAGGCGGCTGTGAAAATAAATCTGCATTGTTTATCCTTTTGATCTTTCACTCGAAAAATTCACAAAATTCTAACCTATCATTGAAGTAAAACAATTGAAAGTGGGGAGAAAATCTCATGATGAAATAAATGTTTTTCTCCAATTCATGTTGGCCACAATTATTGGCACCCCTAGAAATTCTTATGAGTAAAATATCTCTGAAGTATATTCCCATTCATATTTACATTTTTTAGCACACCAGGGTGACTAGGAGCATGAAATTGTCCAGCCATGACTTTCTGTTCCACAGGATTATAAATATGAGGAACACAAAGGTCAAATTCCCTTAATCATCCATCACAATGAGAAAAAACAAAAAATATATTTCTGATGTGCAGCAAAAGATAATTGAGCTTCACAGATTAGTGAAGTGGTTTTAAGAAAAGAGCTAGAGCAGTGAAAATTCCCATTTCCACCATCAGGGCAATAATTAAGAATTTCCAATCAACATAAAATGTTACGAATCTGTCTGGAAGAGGACGTGTGTCTATATCGTCCTAATGCACGGTGAGGAGGAGAGATTGAGTGGCTAAAGACTCTCCAAGGAACACAGCTGGAGAATTGTAGAAAATAGTTGAGTCTCGGGGGCAGAAAACCAAAAAAAAAAATTGTCAAACAGCACCTACATCACCACATGTTGTTTGGGAGGGTTTCAAGAAAAATTCTCCTCACTCATCCAAAAATAATCTCCAGCATATTCAGTTGTCAGACACGACTGGAACTTCAAATGGGACTGGCTTCTATGGTCAGATGAAACTAAAAAATGAGCTTTTTAGCAGCAAACACTCAAGATGGGTTTGGTGCACACAGGGATAAAAAGTACCCCATGTGTACAATGAAATATACTGCTGTATTTTTTATGTTGTGGGCCTATATTTCTGCTGGAGGTCCTGGACATTGGTTTAGACACATGGCATCATGGATTCTATCAAATACCAACAGATAAAAAAATCAATAAGTGACTGACTCTGTTAGAAATCTTATAACGGGCCATGTTTGGATCTTCCAACCGTACAATAATCCAAATACAAACCTCAAAAACAACACAAAAATGGGTCACTGGGCACAAAACCAAGCTTCTGCTATGGCCATTTCAGTTCCCTGACCTGAACCCTGTAGAAAATGAGTGAGGTGAACTGAAGAGAAGAAGTACTAACATGGAGCTGTGAATCTGAAGGATCTGGAGAGATTCTGTATGAAGAAAATGGTCTCTGATCTCTTATCAGGTGTTCTCCAAACTCTTCAGACATTATAGGAGAAAACTCAGAGCTGTTGTGCTGGGAAAAGGACGTTGCAATAATTGGGTGCCAATAATTGTGGCCAACATGAACTAGAGAAAGCATTTATTTCACAATGAGATTTTCTCCCCACTTTCAATTGTTTTACTTCAATGATAGGTTGGAATTTTGTGAATTTTTTGAATGAAAGATAAAAAGGATAAACAATGCAGATTTATTTTCACAGCCGCCTTTGCTCATATTTACCAAGGGTGCCAATATTAGTGGAGGACACTGTATATATATATACATATATATATTTTAATATATTTTATATAGCACATTAATTCACTACCACATAAATACATTATAGCTATATGTGCCATATGTTATGTGTGTTCTAAGTGTCTAAGTGTATTCTTACAATGTATAAACTTCTAATGTATTATAATAAAAAAGCCAACTATATGATTAAGCATTATAATAAGGATATTTAATTCTAAGAATTCTAAAAATTGTAATGTGTGTGCAAAGTATAAACTTGGTTTGGATTGTATGGGTAGGTTTAAGGGTTTCAAGTCTTTGAAAAGGATACCATTATCATCTCTGTGTAAACAACAAAAACATGAATTTGAGAAAATGGTGATGTCACACACGTGTATTATGTGTTCCGTCAGTGTGTGCACAGGTGCGTAGTGTGTCTTAACAAGACATCAGCAGTTACTGGCCTGGTGTGCATAATACAGCATTTTTAGTCAATCTTTATGGATCCATGTGAATGAGGGTTGTTTTGACAATGTTATCGTCTGTGAAACATGCAAAGAAAAAACGTTTTATGTTTTTAGTGCATTGTTGTCATGTAAATGTATTAATTTTATTCATATATTCATTTTTTTCAGATTATATTGTACTGATAATTTGTGTGTGTGTCTGTACAATATGTATGCACTGTGTGTGTGTGTGTGTGTGTTGTGTGTGTGTGTGTGTGTGTGTGTGTTAATGTTAATGAAGTGCAGATCCATTACAGTCTTACACAGCTCGGTGTGGAGAATGTGGAGCTGTGAGAGATTCAGAGTCTGTCAGTTTTTGTTCAGCAGGTAAATCATCAGTACTAAACAAGCACATTATTATAACAGACACATGAGTCTCACAAGTAATTTATTGTCTGGCTGATCTGATTCTCTCATCTGATTTTCACACACAACTTCAGCGTGGATGGGTTTAGCTAATCATTCAAAATCAAAAACAGTGATTTAGTAACTGAGTGACACAGTGCCTCATTTATAAAGTGTGCGTATGCACAGATTTGATCGTAGAGTGTGCATATGCTTAAATCCACGCCAGCACTCATATTTGTAAAAACTGTCTTTGACGTGGAAAAGTGATTAGCGTCACGTCTGGGTCTGAGCAGATGTACACACTTTTTATTGTCGGAGAACTGCAGGTTTTTGGAAACGTGTTCTAAATTATGATGATTGGTGATCTTTTATATGTTAATGACATTAATTAGGATTCGTTTACAAGGCAGAGAGCTGAAACCATTCAGTTGCATGCAAGTTAAAGATCATTTGTGATTCATAGATTTCACATCTGAAAGAGACGCGTACACACATTTTCTGTTTGTACGTTCATTCTATGAATCACACATATGCATATTCAAGAGATGATCATAAGATCAAATTTAGGATGGTTTCTGCACAACATTTTATAAATGAGGCCCACAGATACTGAAGGACACACATCAGAATAAAGCATTCACTGAGTCTCATCACAGATCAACAGTTGATTCAAACATTCAGAAGATCAGTGTGACTGCTGAGAGTCTCAGTGTGAACAAACCTCATCTCTCCATTAGTCCAACTCAACCGACTCATTTCAGAGAATAAAGAGTCAAACAGTCAAACTCATATTTGAGTGATTCTGTTCCTCTCAGAATAGAGCAGCTCCATCAGCAGATGTTCAGCGTCCTCACAGGAGCTTCACGATACAGTCAAACTGAAAACACACAGAATAACAATCAAGACAGACTGTAGACCATCTCTTCACACTCACTGTAGGAGAGATGATGCCTGACAATCAGAGAACAAATGTCAACTCAAAACATTAACTGTGTTTGGCCTTTATTTCTCTGATTATAACAAACAGCTTAGAAAACAAATGCTGATGTCAACACAAGATTACAAACATATCATTTAATTCACTGTAGCTGTTGAAAGCATCAGTGTAACGTTTTGAACAGACTACAAGGTTTTTTTTTTTTTTGTCTCTCTTTTTTTGCTGTTGTATTACAAATAAACAGGAAATTGATATAAATCAAACTGTAAAGATCATTTCTGACATTGTGTCACTCACACAAATTATTGTCAATAAAATCCTGTAAAAATGATGTTAATTGCTGTAAAATGGATTACACTATAATACTGCAAAGCAAAGTACAGTTAATTGCTGTATGTGAAATACAGTAATTTGTAGCATTTTTTACAGCAACATTGAATTAAACTTGTAGTTTATTTTACAGCAATATTTTGTAATTTCACTAAAGTACAGTATTTACCTGGCAATAAAATCCTGTAAATACCACTAAATCCAAAATGATGTCGTAATAATTTAACAATGAAAATGCTGTAAAGAATAATTTTAACAGTAAACTGTACACTGTAAAATACTGATATAAATGCATTATCATGAGCACTATCTTAATACATTTACAAATGAATAAAAACCAAGTCAAAGATGTTGCAAATAAGTATTTATTAAAACTGTCAGAAAGACATTGCAAGGCTTTTAATGGTAAAATAAAATGTTCAGTTTTTCAACATTTCTTATCTTAAAATCTTATCAAAACCTTATAAAAATAACAGCAACACAAAATAACTACAAATACTTGTTAAAAAAAGCCATATTCTGAGTAGAACATTAACTTTCTATAAAAATGAAGGTCAATCAACAGAATTTGATAATTTTGGTAAAATCTTTTATTTTTTTTAAAGAAAAGGATTAAAATAAAATGCTGGAATCACCATTATACCACAAATTCTGTTGTTTGAGCTTATGTTCTATTAAATTAAGAATATTCCTGCAAAAGACAATTTAATAAATACATACTGAAAGTCCATCAACTTTCTGAGATGAGCACACACATGAGGGTTGTTCTTCTTCTCTGAGACCTTTCCACTTGTTTTGCCTCTGTGTATCCGTCTTGTATCCAGCGAGTGTTGTGATTCCAACAAAACATCTGCACATAAAAACAAGCAGAAGCTTTAGGATAAAGTTCAGTATTGAATGAAACTAGCTCAATAAAATAAATGTAAAAATGCCACTTATACAATACAATCAGCATTTACCAGTACTTAAAGGCATAGTTCTCCCAAAAATGAAAATGTTGTCATTAATCACTTATCCCCATGTTGTTCCAAACCCAAAAAAGCTTTGTTCGTCTTCGGAACACAATTTAACAAACAGCTGACAAATTTCTGTGTCAGCTGAGTCACACGGATACACTTTCTACGTTTGTTTATGCTTTGATTTGATCCTTGTGGTGCGGCTGACACAGAACAGCGTACGCAGTTTGCTTCCAGCGGATATTCTCCAAAATGGCTCTACGCTGACACAGAGTAGATGAATTGTTGAATAAAGTCGTTATTTTTGTTTTCTTTGCATACAAAAAGTATTCTCGTCGCTTCATAAAATTACGGTTGAACCACTGATGGCAGATGGACTATTTTGACGATGTCTTTCATACTTTTCTGGGCTTTGACAGTGTTAATTGTTTGGCAGTCAATGAGTCAGTCACAAGCCTCCCGGTTTTCATCCAAAATATCTTTAAATTGTGTTCCGAAGACGAACAAAGCTTTTACGGGTTTGGAACGACATGGGGGTAAGTGATTAATGATAACATTTTCATTATGGGGTGGAGTAACCCTTTAAACTAAATAAGTAACCTTTTTTGGCAAATAAAATTATTCAAGTAAAACATGTTACCTTTGAAAAAAATCAAGTGTGCAAAAGATGCCTGCTCCCGGGACGCCAGACTGAAGTTGTAATAAGACTGCAAATCCAGCCACAAAGTTGAGGTATGAATTCACAACCATCTGACCCTCACATAGTCAAAAGCCACTGCACTGGGTGCACCTGAAATGAATAAATATAAGCAATAATGTGACCTACAATGCAGTATTTCAATATAAAACGTAATCTAAAATACAAGTTTATCAAATCATTTATGGAATTAATAAGATTTAATACATTACCTAATATAATCAGCTTCAGAGAGTCTTGAAGCATCACACATTTCTCCACATCAGCTGCTATTCTTTGCGCCTACAAGAAATAAAGAAAATTATGTTCTTTAAATGCATTTACATGAGACCAAAATTAACACCCAAAAAGGCATATATTTTAAAATAAACAAACTCTTACATTTTATCAATAAATTAAATTTTAGAACTGTACCACCAATCAAATTAAATGATTTGCAAAATTACAACTATGTTATGACATTAATTTTTGTAAATACAAATAAGAAATGTTGTAAAAATGCAATGATACTTTTTAAACGTGAAACTAAATCGCCATTAGGTGGCAGAAGATAATTTAATGAGTGAGTCAATTGAGTCATTCATTGTACCGATCCGTTCAAAATGTGAATCATTCAGTAAACAACGATGAGTTTTACTTTGATCTTTGTTTGGAATGATTTTCGTTGGTGAAATAGAACAACAGTCAATATTGTGTCTAACAAGAAAATAACAATGTTAACTAATTGTTTATTGAACTATGTATTTGCAGTCGTGATAATCAGCAAAACAACTCACATGTTATGCTACTTAACGATATCATATGTTATAAATAAACTCAACAGTTTGAGGGCCATTCCACCGAATGAGTGCCATTTCTGTCCCCAGACATTACAGGTACAAACATGCATAAAAATTAACTATAAAATACATTTTATTATTAAGCAATGTGCCCTGCACATTAATCTAACTGCAAATTTAAAATATATAACTAAAACAAATTTTAAAAACTACCTAAAACACTGAAAATATAGCATTTGTACATGTCCCCAGTGTCCAACGCTACATTTTAACATTAAATATAATGTTTAAAATCCTTCAGAAATGACTTTTATTTTGCATTTTTGTGTACCTCCATATCCCATCTGTGATTTAAATACATTTATTTAAAAATAAATTTATACTAGTTTGGATAAAATACACATTTTAGTCATGTCCCCAGACACATTTTCAACATAATATTGCAGCATCTGGATCTTCTGAAGGCAATGAAATGATCGAAAGCATGTGGTCTTATTTTCTTTTCTGTATATTTGATGATATTGTAACGGTGGCTGGGTGCGTCATTATAAATATACTGTCCTGTTACCTAAATTATTTCTTAGATGTTACTTGTTTATTTTAAAAATACAATCTTTGGTGAATCACTATAATTTGCTGAGTATTCTCATAACATTAGCATGTACTCCATGTGGCTAGATTATATGTATTTGCTAATTTTATCCTAAAATCGCAATCCTGTTACTTTCAGTCCTGTTACTCATATACTCATATATCATATACTTATATATAGTAACTGAGTAAAAGTAACAGGAGTGAGTAATGTCATCAGATTTATTAATGTAAATATTAGGCTACATCAATATTAATCTAGTCAAACCATTTTTCTCAAAGTTTTGGCCTTCTATCCACACTGAGACAATGCTTTTGCCCAGAGAAAGCCTATGGTTGTTTCTGCATTGTTGTTTTATATTACTTTCCTGCAAGTATGACAGAAAATGTATGATTTCTGTCCTGTGGCAATTATGTATTAGACTCATATATAGAATTGCTGTCATGAAACAGAAACTCAAGATCCAATTGCGAGTGAATAATAAGTCTTTATTAGACAACTCCACAACAGCCACAGAAAAGGAGCAGAAATCCGGCAGTTGAGGAGTCTCCAGCACAGGCAGAGATAGTACTCCGATCAGTTCTCACCCTCCAGGAGATCAAGGACCGCAAGCAGGCGAAAACAGGACTCAGGAACTAGAAGGGCCGACCGAGAGCAAGGCAGGACATGAGCAACAATGATCTGACAGCACTCACACACAGAATGCCAGCCAGATATAGGCAGTGTAGACGAGCTACACCTGTGGCCACTCTGATTAGCTTGTCAGGTGTGTAGTAACTAGGCAACGCTGACAAGCCCAATGAGCGGACCCACATACACACACAAATACACACAGAATGAGCACACGGATCCATGAACCGTGACAATTGCGTTTGAGTGTGAGCTGCGCTATAAGAAAACAATATATTTTCAGTTTTTCTGTGGATATTATTTAAGTTTATTATATTTTATATCAATTTAAATTTAATATTTATTATTATTATTTTTAGTTATTTATATCTTATCTTATAACACATCCTCTACCCCTAAACATAACCCTAACCAATATGGCGCTGCTATGTTCGGCCCCCGTCCGGGTCGCTCCGCTAAGACTATGCTTTTATTTACTTTTGATTTCTATTTTTACACACATAACGTCGGCACTGATCACCTACGACAAAAGTACACTCTTGGACATTGGAAACCGCTTCACTAACCTGGTTCAGGACACTTTATCACCGAATCCATCGTGGCCTCTTGAGATTCTTCGGAACGCGGAGAACAAAGGACACAGGAGACGGAACAAAAAACACAGTGGAACTAGCGCTGGTATTCGAAACAGATTGAGGAAAAGGGCTCACAGTCCTCCTTTACCGAGCATTTTGCTCGCTAATGTCCAATCCTTGGATAATAAGATGGACGATCTTAGAGCCAGGTTAAGTTTCCAATGGGACATAAGGGACTGTAACATCATCTGTTTGTCTGAAACATGGCTCACGCCCTCGGTCGCTGGCCGAAGAATTAAACACCTTCTACGGCCGATTTGAAAGCAATGGCTGCAGCGCGGCTCTGCTGAGCAGCGCGTCAGGAAGCAGCAGGCAGAGAAGCGAGGATTATGTGATCACCGTGACGGAGGACGAGGTTCGGAGGGCACTAAAGGGAGTGAACATCAGGAAAGCGGCTGGACCTGACGGGATCACAGGCCGGGTTCTTAGATCATGCGCTGATCAGCTTGCTGGGTTGTTTACTTCTATCTTCAACGAGTCCCTTGCTACCTCTGTGGTTCCCACCTCCTTTAAAAAATCCATCATCATCCCTGTGCCTAAGAACAATAAACCCTCTTGCCTGAATGACTATCGTCCAGTGGCCCTCACATCTATAGTCATGAAGGTTTTTGAGAGACTTGTTAAGAGCCACATTAGCTCCTCCATCCCTGTTACTTTGGACCCCCTTCAGTTTGCCTATCGCTCCAATAGATCAACTGATGATGCCATATCTCACATACTCCACTCCTCCCTCACACACATTGACAGCAGCAATGGGAACTATGCAAGACTGCTATTCATAGACTATAGCTCAGCTTTTAACACCATAGTCCCCATCAAGCTGACTTCCAAACTCACAGGCCTTGGCCTAAACACTTCACTCTGCGACTGGATTCAAGATTTCCTCACCAGCAGACCTCAAGTGGTGAAGGTAGGCCAGTTCACCTCCAACTCCATCACCCTGAACGTAGGAGCCCCGCAGGGCTGCGTTCTGAGTCCCCTGCTATACTCTCTCTACACACATGACTGTGTGTCCTCTCACAGATCCACATCTATTATCAAATTTGCTGATGATACTGTGGTTCTGGGCCTCATTTCCAACAATGATGAGACCGCATACTTGGATGAGGTGGAGAGACTAACATCATGGTGCCAGGACAACTGTCTCTCTCTGAACGTGAGCAAAACCAAAGAGCTGATTGTGGACTTCAGAAAGAGACACCTGCTGCCCTACACTCCTCTTGTGATCAGCGGGACCCCTGTGGAGAGAGTTAGCAGCTTCAAGTACCTCGGTGTAAACATCTCCGAGGACCTGACTTGGACTACACACATCCAAACTCAGGTTAAGAAAGCCAGACAAAGACTGTACCATCTGCGACAGCTGAGGAAATTCAGGGTCTCACCAACAATCCTGAAAACTTTCTATGCAGGGACCATAGAGTTTCAAGTTTCAAGTTTTCAAGTTTCAAGTTTTATTTGTCACATACACGACTATACAGAGACTGTATAACCAGCAGTGAAATGAGAGTCGGGTCCGCTCCATGGACAGTGCAAATATTGAAAAAACAACACAAGGGAAGTAAACATAAGATAAATAAGATATAAATGAATGAATGAAAAATAAGATATAAAGAATAAAATATAAAATGTAAAAGAATGTGCATGACAGTAAGCTGTAGAATTAAATATTAATATGAGCATGACTGTACAGAGAGGAATGTGCAACAGGTTATACACGGTTGACATGAGGCAGCCAATCACAAAAAATAAAATAAATATAAAAATAAGATACGATTTACAAGATACAGAACGTGTTGTGTGCAAGTGTGCAAGTGTGCAAATGAGCAAATGACACTGACAGTTATGAGGTAGTTATGAGGTAGAGATTAATAATGAGTGTGTGATTAGTGATTTGAAGTAAGTCAGATGATGTTTTTAAGAGGCTGACTTTGAGTTCAGGAGCCTGATGGCCGTGGGGAAGAAACTCCTCCTGAGTCTCTCTGTTTTTGCCATCAGGCAGCGGAAGCGCTTACCAGATGGCAGCCTAGTGAAAAGACAGTTTCCAGGGTGATTTGAATCTTTGATGATTTTGTCAGCTCTGCCTCTGCATCGTTTGATGTAGATGTCCTGCAGAGAGGGGAGAGCCGACCCAGAGATACGCTCAGCTAAGCGCACAACTCTCTGCAAGGCTCTGCAGTCTTGACTGGAGCTGTTTCCATACCACACTGAGATGCACTGAGACAAAACACTTTCTATGGTCCCTGCATAGAAAGTTTTCAGGATTGTTGGTGAGACCCTGAATTTTCTCAGCTGTCGCAGATGGTACAGTCTTTGCCTGGCTTTCTTGACCTGTGTTTGGATGTGTGTAGTCCAAGTCAGGTCCTCGGAGATGTTTACGCCGAGGTACTTGAAGCTGCTTACTCTCTCCACAGGGGTCCCACTGATCATAAGAGGAGTGTAGGGCAGCAGGTGTCTCTTTCTGAAGTCCACAATCAGCTCTTTGGTTTTGCTCACGTTCAGAGAGAGACAGTTGTCCTGGCACCATGATGTTAGTCTCTCCACCTCATCCAAGTATGCGGTCTCATCATTGTTGGAAATGAGGCCCAGAACCACAGTATCATCAGCAAATTTGATAATAGATGTGGATCTATGAGGGGACACACAGTCATGTGTGTAGAGAGAGTATAGCAGGGGACTCAGAACGCAGCCCTGCGGGGCTCCTACGTTCAGGGTGATGGAGTTTGAGGTGAACTGGCCTACCTTCACCACTTGAGGTCTGCCGGTGAGGAAGTCTTGGATCCAGTCGCAGAGTGAGGTGTTTAGGCCGAGGCCTGTGAGTTTATTAGTCAGCTTGGTGGGGACTATGGTGTTAAAAGCTGAGCTATAGTCTATGAATAGCAGTCTTGCATAGTTCCCATTGCTGCTGTCAATGTGTGTGAGGGAGGAGTGAAGTATGTGAGAGATGGCATCATCAGTTGATCTGTTGGGACGATAGGCAAACTGAAGAGGGTCCAAAGTAACAGGGATGGAGGAGCTAATGTGGCTCTTAACAAGTCTCTCAAAAACCTTCATGACTATAGATGTGAGGGCCACTGGACGATAGTCATTCAGGCAAGAGGGTTTACTGTTCTTAGGCACAGGGATGATGATGGATTTTTTAAAGGAGGTGGGAACTACAGAGGTAGCAAGGGACTCATTGAAGATAGAAGTGAACAAACCAGCAAGCTGATCAGCGCATGATCTCAGAACCCGGCCTGTGATCCCGTCAGGTCCAGCCGCTTTCCTGATGTTCACTCTCTTTAGTGCCCTCCGAACCTCGTCCTCCGTCACGGTGATCACATGATTCTCGCTTCTCTGCCTGCTGCTTCCTGACGCGCTGCTCGGCAGAGCCGCGATGCCTCCGTTGCTTTCAAAGCGGCCGTAGAAGGTGTTTAATTCTTCGGCCAGCGACGGATCTGCTCTCACCTGCGCGGAGGATTTGCTTCCAAAGGCACAGATGGTCCTTAGTCCCTGCCACATGCGTCGCGAGTCATTGAGCTGGAAATGAGACTCAATTCTCTCTTTGTAGCGATGTTTGGCGGCACTTACAGCTCGTCTGAGAGCATAACACGAAGCTTTATATTCGCGCATATTCCCAGACAAAAGAGCCTCGTTGTATGCGGCAGTGCGTTTGTTAACCGCTTCACGGATTGATCTGTCCATCCACGGTTTCTGATTGGGGAAAGTCCTTACTGTTATTGTTTCTGTAGCTTGTTCGGTAAGTGTGTTTACAAAGCTCACTGCTACCTCCGTGAACTCGCTGACGTCAGATGAGCTCGCCCTGAACATGTCCCAGTCGACGTCATCAAGAGCCGACTGCAACATAGCTTCAGAGTGGGAGGACCAACGCGTCACTTCCCTCTTCACCGGGGGTTCCTGTGCGAGCCTTTGTTTGTATTCCGGTGTGAGGAAGATGGCGGCGTGGTCAGACTTACCAAAAGCAGGTAGAGAGCGGGCCTTGTAGGCGTTCTTAAACTGAGAGTAGCAGTGATCCAGTGTATTCGGTCCTCTGGTTGGACAGGATACATGCTGGTGAAAGTTCGGCATGACCTGCCTGAGGTTGGCTTTGTTAAAATCCCCTGCGATGATAAAGGCAGCGTCAGGATGTTGGTTAATGTAGCCGCTGATCACATCGTGAAGTTTAGACAAAGCCAAGCTCGTGTCTGCCTGTGGAGGGATGTAAACGGCAGTAGCGATGACCGCGGAGAACTCGCGGGGTAAATAGAATGGGCGGCAAATAATGGATAGATGTTCCAGATGAGGCGAGCAGGATCGCGACAGAGAGGAGATATTCCTGGGGTCACACCATTTCTTGTTAGTCATGAAACACACACCACCACCCTTGGATTTACCAGCCTCCGCTGTTCTGTCCATCCGTAAAACAGAGAAGTTGTCAGACGGCGTTACAGCAGTGTCCGGAACCGAGGGCGTGAGCCATGTTTCAGTCAAACAGATGATGTTACAGTCCCTTATGTCCCGTTGGAAACTAATCCTGGCTCTAAGATCGTCCATCTTATTATCCAAGGATTGGACATTAGCGAGCAAAAGGCTCGGTAAAGGAGGACTGTGAGCCCTTTTCCTCAATCTGTTCCGAATCCCAGCGCTTTTTCCACAGTGTTTTTTGTTCCGTCTCCTGTGTCCTTTGTTCTCCGCGTTCCGAAGAATCTCAAGAGGCCACGATGGATTCGGTGATAAAGTGTCCTGAACCAGGTTAGTGAGGCGGTTTCCGATGTCCAAGAGTGCACTTTTGTCATAGGTGATCAGTGCCGACGTTATGTGTGTAAAAATAGAAATCAAAAGTAAGTAAAAAAGTAAATAAAAGCATAGTCTTAGCGGAGCGGCCCGGACGGCAGCCGAACATAGCAGCGCCATCTTGGATTGGACAATAGAAAGTGTATTGACTCAGTGTATCTCAGTGTGGTATGGAAACAGCTCCAGCCAAGATTGCAAGGCCCTGCAGAGAGTTGTGCGCTTAGCTGAGCGTACCTCTGGGTCGGCTCTCCCCTCTATGCAGGACATCTACCTCAAACGCTGCAGAGGCAGAGCTGTCAAAATCATCAAGGACTTAAATCACCCTGGAAACTGCCTCTTCACTATGCTGCCATCTGGTAAGCGCTTCCGCTGCCTGATGGCAAAAACTGAGAGACTTAGGAGGAGTTTCTTCCCCACGGCCATCAGGCTCCTGAACTCAAAGTCAGCCTCTTAACATCATCTGACTTACTTCAAATCACTAATCACACACTCATTACTCTCTACCTCATAACTGTCAGTGTCATTTGCTCATTTGCACACTTGCACACAACACTTTCTGTGTCTGTAACATATCTTATCTTATTTTTATATTTATTTTATTTTTTGTGATTGGCTGCTTCATGTCAACCATGTGCAACCTGTTTGCACATTCCTCTCTGTACAGTCATGCTTATCTTAATATTTAATTCTACAGCTTACTGTCATGCACATTCTTTTATATCTTATATTTTATTTTTTATATCTTATTTTTTTATTCATTTTATCTTATGTTTACTTCCATTGTGTTTTTTTTTTTTTTTTTTTTTCAATATTTGCACTGTCCATGGAGCGGACCCGACTCTCATTTCACTGCTGGTTATACAATCTCTGTATAGTCGTGTATGTGACAAATAAAACTTGAAACTTGAAACTTGAAACAAAAACCTCTGCAGACCACTAGATTTAAATAGAAACATGCTTCACCTGGCCAAAGAGGACGCCTACAGGAGTGGGGAAAAAGCCTTGTACAAACAGGCCAAATACACACTGAATAGGGAGATAAGAGTGGCAAAGAAGAACTACGCTGGAAAGCTAAAAAAACAGCTTTCAAGCAACGACCCTACATCAGTGTGGAAAGGCCTGAAAGCCATCACCAGCTACAAGACCCCTCCCCCCAGCACTGAGGCCAATCAACAACTGACTGAAAACCTGAACAGTTTTTACTGTAGGTTTCAAAAACAAAAGCCTGGTCTGACACCCCACACCCACTCTGACCATCCCACAACACAGCCATCAACACCCTCACCCTCACCCTCCCTCCCCCCTACTGTTTCTCAGCCTGTAATCAAGATCTGTGAAGAAGATGTAAGCAAAGTCTCCAGGAGACAGAAGATAAGGAAAGCCAAATGCCCAGACGGTGTCTCTCCAGCCTGCCTCAAAGCCTGTGCTGTTCAGCTATCATCCATCTTCACATTGATATTCAATAGATCACTGGAGCTGTGTGAAGTCCCATCCTGCTTCAAACGCTCCACCATCATCCCTGTACCCAAGAAACCAAAAATCACAGGACTTAATGACTACAGACCTGTTGCTTTAACGTCTGTGGTGATGAAGTCATTTGAGAGGCTCGTGTTGGCTCACCTGAAGGACATTACTGGACCCTTGCTGGACCCCCTGCAGTTTGCTTACCGAGCAAACAGGTCTGTGGATGATGCAGTCAACATGGGATTGCACTACATCCTCCAACATCTAGACAAACCAGGGACCTATGCAAGGATCCTGTTTGTGGACTTCAGCTCCGCTTTCAACACCATCATCCCGGACACCCTTCAGAATAAACTGACACAGCTCTCCGTCCCCACCTCCATCTGTCAGTGGATCACCAGCTTCCTGACAGACAGGCAGCAGCTTGTGAGGCTGGGAAAATTCTCATCCAACACCTGCACCATCAGCACTGGAGCTCCTCAGGGTTGTGTTCTCTCCCCACTGCTCTTCTCCCTCTACACCAACGACTGCACCTCTAAAGACCCCTCTGTCAAACTCCTGAAGTTTGCAGACGATACCACACTCATCAGCCTCATCCAGGACGGTGACGAGTCTGCTTACAGACAGGAGGTTAAGGAGCTGGCTGTCTGGTGCAGTCTAAACAACCTGGAGCTCAACACGCTTAAAACTGTGGAGATGATCGGGGACTTCAGGAGAAACCCCCCAGCTCTCCCCCCACTCACTATCATGAACAACTCTGTGAATGCAGTGGAGTCATTCAGGTTCCTGGGAACCACCATCTCTCAGGGCCTGAAGTGGGACACTCACATCGACTCCATCAAAGTGAAAAAGGCCCAGCAGAGAATGTACTTTCTTCGTCAACTGAAAAAGTTCAACCTGCCACAGGCGCACATGACACAGTTTTACTCTGCTGTTATTGAGTCAGTTCTGTGCTCTTCTATAACTGTATGGTTTGGGTCAGCCAGCAAATCAGATATAAGAAGACTGCAGCGGACTGTTAGGACAGCAGAAAGGATCATTGGTGTGCACCTGCCCAGCCTTCAGGATTTGTATTACTCCAGAGTGAAGAAACGGGCAGGTAACATCATCACAGACCCCTCTCACCCCGGACACGACCTGTTTGTGCTTCTCCCTTCAAGCAGACGCTACAGATCTCTGTGCACTAGAACATCTAGGCATAAAAACAGTTTTTTCCCCCATGCCATCTCCAGCCTAAACCACTAACACACGAATTATTACCTGTGTTCTGTAATTCTCTAACCCTAATTCTTGCCTGTAATTCCATCCCCCATCTCTAATTATTTACTTTCTCTAGAACTATGTAAATATGTATGCATAATTTTCTATACAGCTGTATATATAGAGTAAATAAGGCACAAATCTGTACATAAATCTTCTGTTCCAGATTCAGACACATTATTATTATTATTATTATTATTAAGGCTTATTTAAATGTTCTGTTCTCATGTCAGATATGTATGTTTATATGTATGTATGTATGTACCAAGAGCTTCTTAAAAAACCACAACAAATTCCTCGTGTGTTTGCACACACTTGGCGAATAAAGCTGATTCTGATTCTGATTCTGATTCTGATTCTGATTTGGCCTTTTTTAGCAGTGAGGTCAGCTCACTAAATCAAATCAAATCAAATCAAATCACTTTTATTGTCACATCACCACAGCACAAGTGCCTTGGTGAGTGAAATTCTTGAGAGCGTGCTCCAGACAGTGCAAAAAAACAAAACAATTTACATATAGACAGTACATATTTACAGACTGTACAGAAGACAATGTGCATAATACACATACACATACTCAATATACACAGTGTACTATAAAGACATACTTAGTTACCAATACACTGTATGTACACATCTATACATAGTAATATGTTAAGGTGCAACAGATTATACATTTACAACAGATTAGTTGTGCAATAGATAGTTGTGCAAAGGTGCAACAAATTATACATATGCAATGTTGTGGATGTGCATTGTATGGTATCCAGTGATAGCAGATAGGTTGTATTATTGCAGTGTGTGCGTGTAGTCCAGTGAACGGCGGTAAAGTGCAGTGCATGGCATGATGTGTGAGTGGGAGTGTGATGTAGGGTGAATTAGTTCTGACTGTTCATTAGCCTGATAGCCTGAGGGAAAAAGCTGTCCCTCAGTCGGCTAGTGTGGGATCGGATGCTGCGGAGACGTCTTCCTGAGGGCAGCAGAGAGAGCAGTCTGTGGGATGGATGGCTGGAGTCCTTGATGATCCTCCTGGCTTTCCTTATACACCGCCTGGTGTAGATGTCCTGGAGGGAGGGAAGCTCACCTCCAACAATGTGGCGGGCAGTTCGCACGACCCTTTGCAGAGCTTTGCGGTTGCCAGCGGTGCTGTTTCCAAACCAGGCGGTGATGCAGCCGGTCAGGATGCTCTCCACAGTGCAGGTGTAGAAGGATCTGAGGATGCTGGGGCTCATTCCAAACTTCCTCAGCCGTCTCAGGAAAAAGAGGCGTTGATGTGACTTCTTTAGCACTGCATCTGTGTGAGCGGACCATGTGATATCCTCGGTGATGTGAACGCCGAGGAACTTAAAGCTGTTTACCCGCTCCACAGGTGTCTTGTTGACTAGTCAATGTTCAACACTTTCACTATATCAGTGCGGGCATTAATACCTCACATGTGTAGTCAAACCTGTATACTAATATAATGGATACTCATTCCTGTTACCAGTTTCATTCCTGTTACTAAGTAGTTTTTTTAAAAAAAAATAAAGTTAAACCATTATTTTTTTATTAAGTTTGGTCCATAATTTATCCCATAGTTTAATAAATTGCATCATAGAAAGCTTGAGGATTTAGTCGCCTTT
Organism: Schizothorax lantsangensis; assembly: GCA_027422415.1. Lineage (NCBI taxonomy): Eukaryota > Metazoa > Chordata > Actinopteri > Cypriniformes > Cyprinidae > Schizothorax > Schizothorax lantsangensis. The sequence goes on along the minus strand of CM049854.1, from coordinate 7,559,207 downwards.
AAAATGAAAAAATGGGTTTGTGTACTTTATAAAAATACTCCTTGTGTGGATAAATAGTGATTTTTTATGATAAAAATAATATTTTTTGATCCTGAAACCAACAATTTCTTTAAAATAAACACCTGCCTGAGGGGGAAATGAAGGGATTTGTTGACATAATTTTAAACATGCTTTTAAAAAGACAGAGTTTTGGTAACAGGACTGAGAAAAATGCATCCGTCTTCCACTTAAAAATTGTGTAAAAAATTAAATAAAGTTACCTGAGATGGACCAATACAGATTTTGAATAGTTAAATATGTGTATTACTAGATTCAGTCTTTAAAAAAGATAGATTTTTTTTTTTGAAGAGTTTTGGAAGCAAATGGCACGCTTTCGGTGGAATGGCTCTTGAACGTTTACCTCATGTTTCTTCCGTGAGTTTATGTGTGACTTTAAGGTTATTTTATTTATGTTGAATGTAATAAAATCAGAATCAGTCTCGCGTTTCGATGCTTCTTTAGTTATTTTTTTCACTCAAGTTTTAATCAGGCTAACTTGTCCAGTCGGGCATGTAAAGATGTCTTTCACTTAAAAAATGGCCCGGACGAGCTTTAACGTCGAGTACAACTACAGTGGCAATAGACACAATTTCACATTTACATGTAGTTTCTAATTATAGTAAGATGTCACGTCAATATGGGACAGTTGAACACATATAAACAATTGAAATTTCACATATTTTGCTGTTCGTCAGTTATTTCGACAGATATTGGTTACTATACAATCGTTCGCATTGGGCTTTAAGTTAAAAGTTAGGTAACCACTACTTTAAATGCTCTCAATAAGAAAAGTAAACCGCCAAAATGAGAAAAATGCAGCATTTAGCCTAACTATGCTATGATAGCAATTTCTAAATGATAGCCGCTTGTCTAAATGTCGTGATAGGAGGCTATTGTGACATGATATCACTTATACATTAACTTAAATAAATACAAAAGGATATATTTCTTAAGTAAAATTAAGTGAATTTACCAGGAATTATGAATAAAGCCACTAATCTTCAATCGTTCTCGCTCTGCTCTTGAATGATGCGCGTGCAATCCCATAATGCCACACTACAGTAAGTTAGTGTAAAAAGCAGGAGCTTCAGTGACAACACCTGCTTCTTGTAAATTAATTACAGTTGACATGGAAATATACTGTTAACATCTGTAAAATTATTTTGACCCATAATGCATTGCGAATTACAGCTACATCTTGTAAAATGTTTAAACAGTAATATTCTGTAAAATGTTGCTGTAGAAACCACAGCAGTTTTTTACAGTGCAACCACCAAACTTACTTGCCATGTGTTGCAAGAAACAGCTATTTTGTAAGAATTAACTACAATATTTAGTATCTTTAAAAAAGTGTTTTCAAATTCAAATCAGTTTTCATTAATTTTATTAATTTAGAATTGTCCATTATTTTAAATTTTCCATATTTGTGTGTGTGTACGTGTGTGTGTGTACATGTGTGTGTGTGTGTGTGTGTGTGTGTACGTGTGTGTGTGTGTGTGTGTGTGTGTGTGTGTGTGTGTGTGTATGTATATATATGTATATATTAATCGCGATTAATTGCATCTAAAATAAAAGTTTTTGTTTACATAATATATGTGTGTGTACTGTGTATATTTAATATGTATATACAGTATATATATATATAGAAATTATTTACATATATTTACATGTATATATTTAAATTTATATAATTTATATTATATATAAACATATTTAATATACAAACAACATATTTTTTCTTAAATATATACATGGATGTATGCGTATTTATATATACATAATAAATATGCACAGTACACACACGTTTTATGTAAACAAAATTTTTTATTTTGGATGCGATTAATCGTTTGACAGCACTAATATATATATATATATATTTATTAGGGCTGTCAATCGATTATTATTTTTTTTAATCGTGATTAATCGCATGATTGTCATGAGTTAACTCGCGATTAATCGCAATTAATCGCACATTTTTATTTGTTCTAAATGTACCTTAAATCAATACTTTTCAAATTTCTAATACTCTAATCAACATGGGCATGGACAAATATGGATGCTTTATGCAAATGTACACTATATTGCCAAAAGTATTGGGTCGCCCCCTTCTAATGAACAGGTTTGACTACTTTAGTAATTTCTATTAGTACAAATCTTAATGTTTAAGCATATAATGATATTCTAGGAAATTGTGTGCTTCTAATATTATAGCAACAGTTTGGACTCTTTTCTATTCTAACATGACAATGTCTCTGTGTATAAGACAAGGTTCAAAAAGAAAATGATTGATTCAGTCAGTGTGGAAGAACTTGACTGGTCTGCATAAAACCAAGTCCTAATCCCAGTTTAACACCTCTGGTGTGACTGTAAATGCAGACCTTGAGCCAAAAACTCATCACCAAACACCAATGACTTGTACATATGGGTTCAGTCATTTTAGACACTTCCAAATCTGTTGCAACAGAGATGGAAATACAATTTTTAAATACATGAATTATGTTCCCATCGTTGTTGCCACAGATTTGGAAGTGCCTTTTTCTGTTCTAAAGAAGGGGGTGTCCCAATACTTTTGTCTATATAGTGTATGTACAAGTCATTGGTGTTTGGTGACGAGTTTTTGGCTCAAGGTCTGCATTTACAGTCACACCAGAGGTGTTAAACTGGGATTAGGACTTGGTTTTATGCAGACCAGTCAAGTTCTTCCACATTTTTGCATTTTTTACATTTTTGCACACAGGGCAGCTCTTCTTCTGAAAATGCAAAATGTACATTTATTATTTATTATTACATTTGTTTCCCTATCTTTGCCCACATACTGTATTTTGATGAAGCTAAATTCTCAATAAAACTGGTATATTTTACTGTTTCTGTTGTCAGACAACGGAATGAATATGAAATAGTGACTGAAACGTGACCCATTAAGACATAACCAGCTCCCTTCCAAGATGTTAATCTGCACAAAAAAAACATGATAATCGCACCGTCGTCTGATGAAATCAAATACACATAAGATAAAGACAATAGCTGTGCTGTGATTTCGGCTATACTTGCATGTAAAATTAGAGAAGCAACATAATATCTGTGTTTAACTGAATTAAAGCGCTGCTCCTCTCTCTGCCGCGCGCTGAGCAGACGCAGAGAGAGAGAGAGAGAGAGAGAGAGAGAGAGAGAGGTGTGCGCGCGCTGAACAGAGAGAGAGAGAGAGAGAGAGAGAGAGGTGTGCGCGCGCTGAACAGAGAGAGAGAGAGAGGTGTGCGCGCGCTGAACAGAGAGAGAGAGAGAGAGAGAGAGAGAGAGAGAGAGAGAGAGAGAGAGAGAGAGAGGTGTGTGCGCGCGCGCTGGGAGAACAAGACCTCGCGCGGCAGTCCCAGTGATTCTCAGAAACTAGGTTTGGGCGCTTTTTTGAAGGGAAAAGATCGCTAAAGGGGTCTGCAATGTTGCTAAGTTGGCAACACTGTGCATCTCCATTTCTCCAACTAAGGGTTGGGCCACGGGTCAAACCGGAAATACGCGCTGCGTTAATCGCGCGTTAAAAAAATTAGTGCCATTAAAATTAATTTGTGTTAACGCGTTATTAACGCGTTAACTTTGACAGCACTAATATTTATATATGAAGAGTTTATTTGCAAAAACAGATAATTACATTTTTTTAAATTTTCAAAAATCATGTTTTTTTTTTTATCCTGTATTCCAGTTAATCTCAATCAAACTGCAGTTGTTTTGATAACTAAAAGATAAATAAAATAATAACTAAAAGAATACAGCTAACTAACACAATAAAACACAATACAAACATGATAACACAATAAAAAACATGATTTCTGAAAAATAATCAATTGGACTAATCTGTTTTTGCAAATAAACTCTTCCTATATATATATATATTTTTTTTTTATTATTATTATTTTTTTAATTATCGCTTGTATTGCATAGAGGTCTTTTCAGAAAAAGTGAAGATGTAACACTGTGAAATGTCCAATCAAGCTATACTTTAACAAACACACACAAGTAAATAATAAAAACAAATGTAACATGAGAAAAAATGAATACAAACACTAATTGGCTGAAGTTCAGTATCTATGGTTCATATTCATCACAAAGAATTAAAGTTTCTAATGTTTTGTTGAACATAAACATGCATAAAGAAAATCATCTGTGGTCTGAGACTGACAGCTGTCTGTTCTGTGTATGAAGAGCATTTACATAGAGAGACACTTTGCATGAGAGTGTTTATAGTGCTGTGAGTTTAACACTTCATCACTGAGAGCAGAACACAACACAATCTTCATCATCACACAAGACACAACAACAACAATGAACAACATCATCATCCTCATCTGGACTCTCACACTGTTTGCGCAAGGTTTGTAGTAAAACTTTCAGAATGATTAATAATTATTTTCAAATGTGAAATATACGTTATTGTAATTTGTGTCCTGTTTTCCTTTGTTTCAGAGTGTAGAGGACAGTATACAGTAACTCAGAGTCCATCAATAACAGCAGCTCAACCAGGACAAGAAGTCAGAATAAACTGTAAAACCAGCAGTTCAGTGTATGGTGGTAGTTACTTACACTGGTACTTACAGAAACCTGGAGAAGCTCCTAAACTCCTCATATATGCTGCAACAAACCGTTACACTGGAACTCCATCTAGATTCAGTGGCAGTGGATCTAACAGTGATTTCACTCTGACCATCAGTGGAGTCCAGACTGAAGATACAGGAGATTATTACTGTCAGAGTTACCACAGTGATGTGTGTTCACACAGTGATAAAGAGTCGTACAAAAACCTCCGTCAGTCAGAGTCACAGTGACTGCACTGATACAGCTGAGAGATACTGCAGCTGCTCTACAACACAATCACACACAACACTGATCAACACAAACACTAATCACACAATACCATTACTGTTAATAGAAATATTGTATTTCTGAAGAGAATGAGTCAGTGTTTTAATATGATAATCATGTTTTAGGTGTAATATATGATCCCTGCTGAACAGACTGCATTCAGTCACTTCTGCTGTCTGGACGTGATGCTTTACATTTGATCCACAGAAAAAAATTACATTGTGTAAGAAGATAACAAAATGATTCAGGTTTTATAGGGTTTAATGTATAAGTACTTTATAACAATGTGTAGGCCCGCTGTAGTGTGTTTTAAATATTTCTATAATGAGCATGTGCTTCAATCTGCTTTTCAAAAGTAAGATATTTTGAAAAAAGTATATATATATTTTATATATCACATTAATTCACTACCGCATAAATACATTATAGCTATATGTGCCGTATGTTATTGTGTGTTCTAAGTGTATTCTTACAATGTATAAACTTCTAATGTATTATAAATAAAAAAGTCAACTATGATTAAGCATTATAATAAAGATATTTAATTCTAAGAATTCTAAAAATTCTAATGTGTGTGCAAAGTATAAACTTGGTTTGGATTGTATGGGTAGATTTAAGGGTTTCCAGTCTTTGAAAAGGATACCATTATCATCTCTGTGTAAACAACAAAAACATGAATTTGAGAATATGGTGATGTCACACACGTGTATTATGTGTTCTGTCAGTGTGTGCACAGGTGCGTAGTGTGTCTTAACAAGACATCAGCAGTTACTGGCCTGGTGTGCATAATACAGCATTTTTAGTCAATCTTTATGGATCCATGTGAATAAGGGTTGTTTTGACAATGTTATCGTCTGTGAAACATGCAAAGAAAAAACGTTTTATGTTTTTAGTACGTTGTTGTCATGTAAATGTATTAATTTTATTCATATATTCATTTTTTTCAGATTATATTTTACTGATAATTTGTGTGTGTGTCTGTACAATATGTATGCACTGTGTGTGTGTGTGTGTGTGTGTGTGTGTGTGTGTGTGTGTGTGTGTGTGTGTGTGTGTGTGTGTTAATGTTAATGAAGTGCAGATCCATTACAGTCTTACACAGCTCGGTGTGGAGAATGTGGAGCTGTGAGAGATTCAGAGTCTGTCAGTTTTTGTTCAGCAGGTAAATCATCAGTACTAAACAAGCACATTATTATAACAGACACATGAGTCTCACAAGTAATTTATTGTCTGGCTGATCTGATTCTCTCATCTGATTTTCACACACAACTTCAGCGTGGATGGGTTTAGCTAATCATTCAAAATCAAAAACAGTGATTTAGTAACTGAGTGACACAGTGCCTCATTTATAAAGTGTGCGTATGCACAGATTTGATCATAGAGTGTGCATATGCTTAAATCCACGCCAGCACTCATATTTGTAAAAACTGTCTTTGACGTGGAAAAGTGCTTAGCGTCACGTCAGGGTCTGAGCAGATGTACACACTTTTTCTTGTCGGAGAACTGCAGGTTTTTGGAAACGTGTTCTAAATTATGATGATTGGTGATCTTTTATATGTTAATGACATTAATTAGGATTCGTTTACAAGGCAGAGAGCTGAAACCATTCAGTTGCATGCAAGTTAAAGATCATTTGTGATTCATAGATTTCACATCTGAAAGAGACGCGTACACACATTTTCTGTTCGTACGTTCATTCTATGAATCACACATATGCATATTCAAGAGATGATCGTAAGATCAAATTTAGGATGGTTTCTGCACAACATTTTATAAATGAGTCCCACAGATACTGAAGGACACACATCAGAATAAAGCATTCACTGAGTCTCATCACAGATCAACAGTTGATTCAAACATTCAGAAGATCAGTGTGACTGCTGAGAGTCTCAGTGTGAACAAACCTCATCTCTCCATTAGTCCAACTCAACCGACTCATTTCAGAGAATAAAGAGTCAAACAGTCAAACTCATATTTGAGTGATTCTGTTCCTCTCAGAATAGAGCAGCTCCATCAGCAGATGTTCAGCGTCCTCACAGGAGCTTCACGATACAGTCAAACTGAAAACACACAGAATAACAATCAAGACAGACTGTAGACCATCTCTTCACACTCACTGTAGGAGAGATGATGCCTGACAATCAGAGAACAAATGTCAACTCAAAACATTAACTGTGTTTGGCCTTTATTTCTCTGATTATAACAAACAGCTTAGAAAACAAATGCTGATGTCAACACAAGATTACAAACATATCATTTAATTCACTGTAGCTGTTGAAAGCATCAGTGTAACGTTTTGAACAGACTACAAGTTTGTTTTGTTTTTTTTGTCTCTCTTTTTTTGCTGTTGTATTCCAAATAAACAGGAAATTGATATAAATCAAACTGTAAAGATCATTTCTGACATTGTGTCACTCACACAAATTATTGGCAATAAAATCCTGTAATAATTATGTTAATTGCTGTAAAATGGATTACACTATAATACTGCAAAGCAAAGTACAGTTAATTGCTGTATGTGAAATACAGTAATTTGTAGCATTTTTTACAGCAACATTTAATTAAACTTGTAGTTTATTTTACAGCAATATTTTGTAATTTCACTAAAGTACAGTATTTACCTGGCAATAAAATCCTGTAAATACCACTAAATCCAAAATGATGTCGTAATAATTTAACAATGAAAATGCTGTAAAGAATAATTTTAACAGTAAATTGTACACTGTAAAATACTGATATAAATGCATTATCATGAGCACTATCTTAATACATTTACAAATGAATAAAAACCAAGTCAAAGATGTTGCAAATAAGTATTTATTAAAACTGTCAGAAAGACATTGCAAGGCTTTTAATGGTAAAATAACATTTTCAGTCTTTCAACAGTTCTTATCTTAAAATCTTATCAAAACCTTATAAAAATAACAGCAACACAAAATAACTACAAATACTTGTTAAAAAAATAAGCCATATTCTGAGTAGAACATTAACTTTCTATAAAAATGAAGGTCAATCAACAGAATTTGATAATTTTGGTAAAATATTTAATTTTTTTAAAGAAAAGGATTAAAATAAAATGCTGGAATCACCATTATACCACAAATTCTGTTGTTTGAGCTAATGTTCTATTAAATTAAGAATATTCCTGCAAAAGACAATTTAATAAATACATACTGAAAGTCCATCAACTTTCTGAGATGAGCACACACATGAGGGTTGTTCTTCTTCTCTGAGACCTTTCCACTTGTTTTGCCTCTTTGTATCCGTCTTGTATCCAGCGAGTGTTGTGATTCCAACAAAACATCTGCACATAAAAACAAGCAGAAGCTTTAGGATAAAGTTCAGTATTGAATGAAACTAGCTCAATAAAATAAATGTAAAAATGCCACTTATACAATACAATCAGCATTTACCAGTACTTAAAGGGTTACTCCACCCCAAAATGAAAATTTAGTTATTAATCACTTATCCCCATGTTGTTCCAAACCCGAAAAAGCTTTGTTCATCTACGGAACACAATTTAACGAACAGCTGACAAATTTCTGTGTCAGCTGAGTCACACGAATACACTTTCTACGTTTGTTTAGGCTTTGATTTGATCCTTGTGGTGTGGCTGACACAGAACAGCATACGCAGTTTGCGTCCAGCGGATATTCTCCAAAATGGCTCTACGCTGACACAGAGTAGACGAATTGTTGAATAAAGTCGTTATTTTTGTTTTCTTTGCATACAAAAAGTATTCTCGTCGCTTCATAAAATTACAGTTGAACCACTGATGGCAGACGGACTATTTTGATGATGTCTTTCATACTTTTCTGGAGCTTGACAGTGTTAATTGTTTGGCAGTCAATGTCAGTTCAGGCACAAGCCTCCTGATTTTCAACCAAAATATCTTTAAATTGTGTTCTGAAGATGAACAAAGCTTTTACGGGTTTGGAACGACATGGGGGTAAGTGATTAATGATACAATTTTCATTATGGGGTGGAGTAACCCTTTAAACTAAATAAGTAACCTTTTTTGGCAAATTAAATTATTCAAGTAAAACATGTTACCTTTGAAAAAAATCAAGTGTGCAAAAGATGCCTGCTCCCGGGACGCCAGACTGAAGTTGTAATAAGACTGCAAATCCAGCCACAAAGCTGAGGTATGAATTCACAACCATCTGACCCTCAAATAGTCAAAAGCCACTGCACTGGGTGCACCTGAAATATATAAATATAAGCAATAATGTGACCTACAATGCAGTATTTCAATATAAAATGTAATCTAAAATATAAGTTTATCAAATCATTTACGGAATTAATAAGATTTAATACATTACCTAATATAATCAGCTTCAGAGAGTCTTGAAGCATCACACATTTCTCCACATCAGCTGCTATTCTTTGCACCTACAAGAAATAAAGAAAATTATGTTCTTTAAATGCATTTACATGAGACCAAAATGAACACCCAAAAAGGCATATATTTTAAAATAAACAAACTCTTACATTTTATCAATAAATTAAATTGTAGAACTGTACCACCAATCAAATTAAATGATTTACAAAATTACATCTGTGTTATGACATAATTGTTTTACATTAATTTTTGAAAATACAAATAAGAAATGTTGTAAAAATGCAATGATTCTTTTTAAACATGAAACTAAATCGCCATTAGGTGGCAGAAGATAATTTAATGAGTGAGTCAATTGAGTCATTTATTGTACCGATCCGTTCAAAATGTGAATCATTCAGTAAACAACGATGAGTTTTGCTTTGATCTTTGTTTGGAATGATTTTCGTTGGTGAAATAGAACAACAGTCAATATTGTGTCTAACAAGTAAGTAACAATGTTAACTAATTGTTTATTGAACAATGTATTTGCAATCGTGATAATCAGCAAAACAACTCACATGTTATGCTACTTAACGATATCATATGTTATAAATAAACTCAACAGTTTGAGGGCCATTCCACCGAATGAGTGCCATTTCTGTCCCCAGGACATTACAGGTACAAACATGCATAAAAATTAACTATAAAATACATTTTATTATTAAGCAATGTGTCCTGCACATTAATCTAACTGCAAATTTAAAATATATAATTAAAAAAAATATTAAAAACTACCTAAAACACTGAAAATATAGCATTTGTCCCCAGTATCTAACGCTACATTTTAACATTAAATATAATGTTTAAAATCCTTCAGAAATGATTTTTATTTTGCATTTTTGTGTACCTCCATATCCCATCTGTTTTCACTCGGAAGATAACAAAATGATTCAGGTTTTATAGGGTTTAATGTATAAGTACTTTATAACAATATGTAGGCCCGCTGCAATGTGTTTTAAATATTTCTATAATGAACATGTGCTTCAATCCGCTTTTCAAAAGATAGATATTTTGAAAACAAATATATATATTTTAATATATTTTATATAGCACATTAATTCACTACCGCATAAATACATTATAGCTATATGTGCCGTATGTTATTGTGTGTTCTAAGTGTATTCTTACAATGTATAAACTTCTAATGTATTATAAATAAAAAAGTCAACTATGATTAAGCATTATAATAAGGATATTTAATTCTAAGAATTCTACAAATTCTAATGTGTATGCAAATTATAATACATATATTCAAACACTGATGCAAAACTGTTAATTATTGGTTAATTTTAAATTATTTATTTTTCCCTTTCACAGGTCCTGTGATAAAACAGTCTTTAAATACTACAGTGTCTGAAAATACAAGTCATACTCAAAGTGACTCAAAGATACTTGTGACAATAAACTCTTCTGTTTCTTTGTATTGTTCAGCCATTTGCACGCTTAAGTGTTTGTTTGTTTTTTTTCCCTTCAGAAAATTTTGTTTTGATGCTTATATTCAATAATGTAAAATTCATAGTATGGCGTAACTGAAATGTTCTACAAATGGATAAAAAGAGCTCTGTCAAAGCATTTCACTGATCTTTAATTTATTATGTATTTTGATCAAGATATTATATGCTGAACTTTTTAATGTACTCTTGCATTTTATGTTTAATCATTTATGTTTAATGATTTTTGCATCTTTTATACCATTTTTAATACCGGAAAAAAAGCTACTTAATTTAAAAAAAAAAAAGAACAATTTAAATACATTTCCTTTTCACCTGGTCTGCTTGACTACAGCAGAAGTGAAACTGGTGTGTTTCAGTCCAGATCATGTAACCAATCAAACAGTGACTCTGGGAGTGTGGGCTGAAAATCTCATTTGCATTGTCAGGGTGTAGTGATTGTGATCCTCTCAGAATAGAGCAGCTCTGTCTCCAGAGACCATGTTCAAACCCCAAGAGCTTTATTTGACTAGATTTACTGCTACTGATCAAGCTTCTGAAAAGCACCTGAACAAACACTACATGCATCTTCATCTGTTAGTTGAATGATGTTGTCAGACACAAATGGAGCTTGTTGAGAAGCTTTATTGAATGTTGCAGCAAACACAGCAGATTGAAAGATCAGCCAGTGCTTTGACACTAGAGCTCTCTTTCGGTATTGAGTTGTAAATGACTACAGCTGCAGCACTAGACTCATGTGAATCCTGCCTGACACAGGACACTCAGATACGGCTCATCTTCAGGAGAGAGCAGCGCTCACTGGAGAAACATCAGCACTGCGAGCGACTAACAGAGACTCTTGTGGAACGAGGCCTCCTGAGGAGCTCCAGCATGTGTTACTCTGCAGACGTACAGCTCTCCCTCTTCCCAGCGTGCTTTGCTGAGGGTCAGGACGCTACTGCGGCTGTAGCGGCCGTCCTGCTCACTCTCTGCGCTGGTCACAACCCCCTCGGTGACCTCTGAGCCGTCCAGTGTCCAGCTCACCAGCGCCCCCTGTGGAGAGTAAGAGCTGAGCAGACAGAGCAGTGCGGCTGAGTCTCCAGAGATCTGCAGCAGAGACACTGAGGGCTTCACTGTGGGACCAGCTGCAGGAGACAAACACAACACATTCACAAACACACAGAAAACACACTGCAGCTCCAGCACTCTTCTGCCCTGCAGCATTCACAGCATTTCAACAGCAGACGTGAAGAATGCAGTCAAAATCACAACAATCACATCAGACGTGAGGAATGCAGTCAAAATCACAACAATCACATCATTCATCATATTCAACATCACTACAGATGTACAATATACAAACTACACAATCACTATATACATTTACATGAAACCTCATAAATGAAACATAACATACTAAAGTCCTATTCGGACGGTAATTGTTTCTCATATGGATGAAATTTTATTATATTTTATTTTATAAAATAAAATAAAATTAAAATTTACAAATGTATTCTTACTATTGTGTGAAATGTATTTTAAAAAAGACTTATTATATAAAATGTATTCTTATTATTCCAAGCATGCTTTATAATATATACTCCTATTTATTATTTGATTATTTAAATCTCCTGTTTAAAAATAGGAAAATAGATGTGCTATAGTTGTATATAATTATACGCGATATAGTTATGTATATAATAACTGTATATAGCCTAATACACATTTTAAAATAGTACTTCATACCAGCTGCTGTCTAATAAAGACTCATTTCAAATGTTTACGTGCTTTTCTTCTCTTTCTGCTCACATTCGCTGTGGTGGAGCAGTTATAAAATATTGTTCTTGTAAATACTTTCCAGCATTTCATAAATAAATATGTATGCAAATTACACCGAAGCGCAACAGTTACCGTACGGTGTTCAGGAGTGCTCAAAAAGGGTTTAAACACTGAATTTTGAATCGATTTCTTATCGTAAACTCAGAGATGTGGATTCAGACGGCGATTAAATTACCACACGACCTCGGTGTTTGTCAAAAGAGAAAAACACCGACATCCTGAATTTGAACGGCATTAAAATCATCAACAACCCTGTAAATGCTGAAAATCACTTACGTCCCCCTGAGAAACAATTACCGTCCGAATATGACTGCTTTCATTGCAGTTATTTTTATATTCAAACATTAAGATCTAATATTTTAGCACATATATTCTCTTATATTTGTCTTTACAATTATCCAAAATGTAACAAGAAATGTACATACATTTATTTTTAATGTTTTTTCTTGCATTATAAATCACTAATTCATAAGCACAACATGAGATTCAAAATCATTGACTGAACTACAAAAGTAACTACATCTATATTCAAACGTTAATTTTTTCATGTATGAAATCTATAATAAAAATTGAAGTATTTATGAACACATTGTAAAAATGAAGGAAAAACAAACCTGAGATGAACTGATAAAACTCATATTGAGTAACATTATAGAAATGTGTTTAGACAAGATTTGTGTGTTCAGTAAGAATAATCCAGTTCTTAATGTGACAAATTCAATTAAACATTTATTATGCATTTTTTTAAACATTTTCTTATTTTTAATTATTTTTTTAAATTAAATTATAATATTTTAATATAGGAGAATTGAAAAGACAGACTTACCGAGCAGCAGTTTAGTTCCTCCACCGAAAGTCCACCACAGTGATACAATCTAATGAAGCGGTCGTACAAAAACCTCTATTTCACTCGAGTGAACACAAACTCCAGCAGAGAGAGAAACAACACTTCAACACACTGATAGTAGAAACACCTCAGCTGATGACAAAATCATTTCCTAATATTTGGTTTTCTTTTCATAATCTGTTGAAGAGTTTAATCATCTAATTTACAATAGACTTGATTCAGTCTGACTTTATTGTACCATATATTTCTCATTCATTCTCTTGTTGTGTGCTGACTAACAATTTTTTAAGGGAATATATTTGATGAGCTGTGACCTCTGAGGTGACCTTTCACTTCTATTATTATGATGATGTTGTGGAGTTTCTCATAATGATGCTTCTGTTCTTCATCTTGATTCATCATCATGATTCACAGAAAAACATGCAGCTTCAGTCAAATTAATGAGTCATTCTGAACTTTAGATTTATGTTTTTCAGTCTAGTCTCATTTGACACAATTATGAATCCTGATTATCTTTTTACAAGATTTACCATATAGCAAATATCAACATTGATTCAACATTAAAAAGACCACAATGGACATGGAATCAACGCCCCCCCCCCTAGTATGTTCTAAATACAGTAAAAAAAAAATAAATAAAAATAATTAAATAACAAGAAAGAAAAGTACACATGATTTTAGTAATAACAAAACTTTTTTTTTACAAATATTTTGTAAACATTTGATTTAAAAAAAAAAAAATATTTTATATATTTTAAAATCATCTACACTCGTGATATGAAAAATCCAGTCATTTCAGTGACCAAAAATGTTTATGCATAATGTTGGTCCCTCCAAAAAAAAAAAAAGATCATGCAGCAATGCGTGCTGGGAGCGAGTTTTGTACTATGCTAGTACCCAGCATGCATTGCAGCATGATTTTTATTTTATTTTTTTAATGGTCACCATTGTTGAGGTTCATAAGTTGATTCTTTTTTTTTTGTTATCAACAATTTTTTATTTTCATTTTTTTCACAAACAACACAACATAATATCCAAAATAAAAAAACAAAACAGCAGACACATACTCAACATCTCAAGGTTCAATCAAAAGGGAGGGAGAGAGGGAAGGACAACAAGAACACAAAAGTTACTCCTTTAAATAATCACGTATATTCAGTAAAAAACACTGCCAAGCCTCAATGGTTGAAGGCCTGGCCCCACTGACTCGCGCCGTTGTACATTCACATGACACTATTTGCAGGAGGCTACGGATCCAATATGCCTCTCTACACATGTGTGGTGTAAACCAGTTCTGAATTATTGTCTTCTTCACAGCTGTAAAACCAGCAAACAACATTCTCTTTTGCATTGAACTAATACAGAGATCAGAATCATCATTAAGAAGACATAAACTTGGGTTAACAGACCAATCAATTCTCAGTAATGATGACAAAACCAGGTTTACATGTGTCCATAGACTGATGACGACAGGACATTCCCAAAACATATGCAGAAAAGTGCCCGATGATGTAGTGTTACATATATGGCAGTTCAAATTTGACTGCAGTTTCATTTTAAATCTTTTGTAAGGAGTTATGTATGCTCTATGAATGACTTTGAAGTGAATAAGACGATGAGCCAGATTTTTAGATGTTAAACTGAGATTAGACCACACTCTCTCCCAGTCGACAGATAAATTAAGATCAGATAATTCCCTATTCCAAATAGTTTTAATAGAAAGAGGTTTTGTAATACAATCAATAATTTTATTATATATTAAGAAAACAGATGGCCGACCAGCAGATGGTGCAATCCAGTCACGCATAGGATGAGAGGAAATGGAAGAAGACCAAGGAACGCCATACGCTTTGAGAGCAGAACGTAATTGAAGAAAAACAAAATATGCAGCTGCTGGTAGACAAAATTTGTCTCTCAATGCCTGAAATGAACAGAGGCCCTGGTTATCATACATATCACCGCACGTGTTCACACCTAAAGAGGACCAAGAGGGTTGGACAAATGGACGATTTCCACATACAAAGTTCAAATTGTGCCATAAAGGTGTACTGTTACAGAATTTGAAGGGTCCTCCTATCCGACGTTCAACCGTTTTCCAGATTTTAATAGAGTTAGCCACAACCGGACCAAATTTATAATTATCCACTTTTTTCCTTTGCCTGAAAATAAAATATCTTGAAGTCTATTTGGTTTAACCTTGTCAGCTTCAATCACCCTCCATGAAACTGTAGATTGAGGATCAACCCAATTATGAAGGGCCTTAAGCTGGAACGACCAATAATATAATTCAAAATTTGGTACAGCCAGTCCTCCTGCGCTATTAGGATGTTGTAATGTGGTAAGTTTAATTCTGGGACATTTATCATTCCAGATAAACTTAGAAATGATGGAGTTGATCTCCTTAAAGTAACCTGGAGGGGGAGAAAGTGGTAGCATAGAGAAAAAAAAATTAAATCGAGGTAACAAATTCATCTTAACAGTGGAGATTCTTCCTTGGAGAGAGACTTTAAGATTCTTCCATCTTTGAATGTCATTTTTGACCTTAACTAAAATGTTATTAAAATTGTCTCTGGCAATCTTATGAATGTTTTTATATATGGTAATGCCCAAATAGATGAAAGATTCCTTAATAGGGATAAATGAGGGAATAGAAAAATTAACATTAACATTGTTAATTGGCATTAGAGCAGATTTGCTCCAATTTATTTTATATCCTGATAGGCTACTAAAATTATCAAATTCCTTAATTACACTAGAGACTGAAACATCAAAGTGGTCTAAATATAGAACAATATCATCAGCGTATAATGAAATACAATGATTATGGTCATGAATCTTAATCGATACTTCAGATTTCCTGATGGCTTGTGCTAAGGGTTCGAGAGATAGACAAAACAATAAGGGGGAAAGTGGACACCCCTGCCTCATTCCCCGCTGTAAAGGGAATGAGGGGGAAATAATATTACCAGTTATGACTGATGCTGCAGGTGAGTGGTATAATGTCTTAATCATAGAAACGAAGTGTTCACCGAAGCCGAAACATTGCAGAACCGCCCACGTATAATTCCACTCTAGCCTGTCAAAGGCTTTTTCTGCATCAAGTGAAAAGACCGCACAAGGTGTTGGGTGGGAGTCCGCAAAGTCAAGAATATGAAGGAGTCGACGCATATTGTCAGATGCATTGCGCCCCTTGATGAAACCAGTTTGGTCCTCCTTGATCAGACTGTGAATTACCTTCTCCAAACGAGAAGCAAACACTTTAGCATAGATTTTTAGATCACATGGGATAAGCGAAATCGGTCTGTAGCTGGAACAATCTAATGGATCTTTCCCTTTTTTAAGTAATGAAATCAGTGATGTTTTTTGATCTCTATGAAATGCCCCATGTTCAATTGCAAAATTAAATGAGTTAAGCATAAGTATCCCTACCAAATCCCAAATTTCTAAATATAATTCAGGGGGGAGACCATCTAGACCCGGCGATTTTCCCTTTTGAAGGCTCTTTAGAGAGACGTGAAGTTCCTCCAAACTTAATGGGGCCTCCAAAGATTCTTTATCCATCTGTGAGATCTGAGGCAGTTCCAATTTATCTAAATACTGCTTACAAATTGGTTCATCAAAATCTGTTTCGGCTTTATACAGATTTGTGTAAAAACCTTTAAATATGTCATTAATTGCCACAGGGTTCGTGGTGACCTGATCATCCGATGATTTTATTGCGCTAATATATGCCTTAGACTCGCATTCTTTCAACCTAAGGGCCAATAAATGACTACTGATAGATACTGAGAGACTCTGATTCAAAATAATATTTTTGTCTAGTCCTATGTAAAATAAATTCTGCATTTGAGTGTGAAAGTAAATCATATTCTTCTTTTAAAGAAGACAGCTGTGTAGCCTGTTGCTCAGTAAAATGTTGTTTTTGTAGGTTTTGTAATGATTGGATTTTATTTTCTAATTGTGTAAACTGGTATGTTCTCGCTTTGGCAAGAGTAGAAGAGAAAGATATACAGAAACCTTGTATAGCACACTTAGTCGTTTCCCACAGTATTTGAGGATCCACATCAGAGGGCATATTAATTTCAAGAAAGTCCTTAATATATTCTTTTAGAGAGGTAATAAAAGTCTGATTACTTAATAATGATATGTTAAAGCGCCATCTAGGGGAATTGGCTTTGACATCGGAAAGAGGAACACTGCACAACACAGCAGAATGATCAGATAATAAAATTGGTAATATAGATATAGAGGAATTAGATGAAATTAAAGATGGGCTGAGAAATATGTAATCTATCCTAGAGAAAGTCTTGTGTCTATTAGAAAAAAAAGTGAAGTCCTTAGCTTTAGTATTCTGAATTCTCCATAAATCGATTAAGTTGAGCTCAGTGATAAATTTATTCAGTAATTTAGAGGATGGATTGGCTGTTGTATCAGATTGAGACTTATCTAAAGTAGGATTTATGACAGCATTAAAATCACCACCCACCACTAGAGGGCAATCAATCTCCTCAAGTAAAGTTTTGGAAATCTGTGTAAGGAATGCACTGTCTGTCTCATTCGGACCATAAATAGAGACCAATGCTAACCTATTATTATATATTTTGCATCGGATAAAAACAAATCTACCCTTCTCATCACTACCAAGGTGTTCAATTGTTAAATTTAACTTCCTGTTAACAAGGATAAGCACCCCCTTAGTTTTATTTTGAGCGCAGGAAAAAGCTATTAATTTGTAATACTTATTCTGGAAACGTGCCACGTCAGATTGTTTTAAATGTGTCTCTTGTATTAAGGCACAGGAAATAGATTTACGGTGTAAATATTCTAATACACGGGTTCTTTTAACAGCAGAATTTAAACCATTTACATTCAGTGACAAAATATTTAAAGTATGCATTGAATATTCATAATCCCAAGATTGTATTCAATAAATGCAAAAAAACAAAAAACAGAGGCACTTCCATTCCGTAAATAACACGTAAACACTGATGTGCATTTTAGATACCAAACCTCCTATATGAAAAATCCCTTTAGAAATAATGTAAAATAGATAAAAGTATAAATGTCTGCTGTAAAAAACAAAAACAACATAAAAATGTGAACAACCGACAACCATAAACAAAGAACAACTCAGACCGCACATTACCGAGAACATAGGTCTGACTGAGCAACAAAAAACGGTGAAAGGTCGTGACCGATCCACTCCAACGCAAGACATGTCTCCCGAAAATATATATTTTTTTATTATTAATTAAACCTACTCTCCATTAGTCCCCTCCAAAACAGAAAAATGGAGTGTCAGTCTTACCAGCAAAGAGATCGTTGTACCGGATAAATAAGGACAATATCCCAGTATAAGAGAAGAAAACGCAAACAATATGTTTAGCAAGCATCCATGCTCATCCTGCTATCATCCCCTTCTGGGCAGCTAGGGCCAAGTCCATCCCGGCAGTCACGCCCCTCCCGTCGAATTGGAGAAACAGCGGTCGCTGCTCCCCCGTCGTCCCCCCACAGAGCTGCGGCATAGGACTTCTGCTGAGACATGGAACTGATAAAATCCTCCGCTTTCTGAGGGGAATCGTAGCTTCTCTGTTCCCCTTTGTGCCGTAGCTTAATCACCGCTGGATAGATGAGGAAGGGCTGGAGACCAAGTGCAGTCATCTTCTTCAAAACCGGACCAAATGCCTTTCTCCTGATCGCTGTAGCCGGACTAAAGTCAGGAAAAAACAGCAGTGTGATATTGTTCTGTGCGCACTTCACCGGATACGCCTGCCGAGCACCTTTCAGGATATCTGATCTGTCATGCCATCTCAGTACACGGAAGATGAGAGTGCGCGGCCGATCGGAGCCCCTCCCTCCGTCATACACGCGATGCGCCCGATCAATCTCGATGTCACGGCCCCTCAAGGAAGGAATCCACTTTGAAAGATTAGCTCGGAGGAAACCAGCTGCATCTGGACCCTCCATCCCTTCTGGGAGTCCCACCAGTCTAACATTGTTCCGTTTGCACCTGTCCTCCATATCTATCATCTTCTCGGTGAGTCGCTCCAACTGATCCTTTAAGTCCGTGACTGTTCTCTTATCTTCCCGCGCCGCTGCCTGAACAGAATCAACGTGGTCACGTGTCTGCTTTGTCTTGGTAACTAGACTCCTCTCTTAGATCTTTAACAGACTTATTGGTCGCTAGTATGTCCTCACGCAGTTCGCGCAATGCTGGAATCAGCACAGAGTCCATCGCATCTCTTACTGCCGAGTTCACAACCGAATTCAAAGTGCTTTGGTGTTCTTTAACCCTTTACCGTTCCTGTCAAATTTGCCTAAAACGCCTAAAAAAAGGCATACCCAAAGTAAATTGCATGCTGTTCTTGAACCATTTGGATTATATGCATGGTTTTGGTCTATTTTGAAAGGTGACACTCTGAGGTTTGTTTCTCAACCATCAGAATCACTGTAAGTCTTACTGATATTGAGTAATAGAACTTTGAACACACTGAAAAAGTAAAAAAAAAAAATCCGTCTACATTTTTTTGGTAAACAAAAGCCTGCAGATGACTATAGCTGGGAGCTATGAGCTGGAAAACACAATGGGATCACAGAATGAAGCCTTACCAAGCTACATTTCAAATTTGATAACAATACCTTAGAGAATGAGTGTTTTACACATGTTTATCTAAGTTTATGTCTAGGCGCTTCCCAAAAAAGGACACTCGGAGACTCCAAATGACCATTTGTAACCAACGACACATAAAAAGCTGTAATACTTGAATGCTTTAATGTACAGTCATAATTTTGGGCTCTAATGAAAGGTTACACTTAGATCTATTCAATTCCACATCCAGATTCACTGTCAATAATTGCTGACACATAGTAACTGAAGCATAAACACATTATAGTGACACTTATACACAGAATCCAAAATTTGTATCTATTTCTAAATTCTAATCTAATTACCATTTTTTCCCTATACTTCTATTTTTGTACATAGTACATTATTTAATTTCAGTTTTTTTCTTATATTGGCGTTATATTCCATCCCTACTGTGTTATTCCTATGCATGTCTGCACTATGTCTGTACTTTCTTCTGCACTGGAAGCTCCTGTCATCAGGACAAATTCCTTCTTGTGTGTGTAAACATACTTGTAATAAAGCTCTTCTGATTCTGATTATAGTGTTTTTTTAAATGTTGTCATCATGTCCCTCAGTATATGGCTTTTCGCTGACTGGCTCCCAGACTTCATTTGATTCAATGTCAGATGATTGTCTGTGATTATAAAAAAACAACACAAAACAGAAGTTAGCAGGAACACCTCAAAACACACACACACACACACACATATATACACACATACACACATATACACACACACACACACACACATATACACACACACACATATACACACACACTTGTTTCACTATCCTTGTGTGGACTCTCCATAGGCATAATGGTTTTTCTACTGTACAAACCGTATATTCTATCGCCCTACACCAACACTTAGCCCTCACAGGAGACATTTTGCATTTTTAGATTTTCAAAAAACTTCATTCTGTGTGATTTATAAGCTTGTTTACCCATGGGGACCTCAATTTAGGTCCCCACCGTGACAAGTCCCCATGAGTCTGTGTATTCAGGTTTAAATCCCCACCAGTATATAAAAACAACATGCACACTGACACACACACACACAGACACACACACACACACTTGTTTCACTATCCTTGTGTGGACTCTCCATAGGCATAATGGTTTTTCTACTGTACAAACCGTATATTCTATCGCCCTACACCTAAACTTAGCCCTCACATGAGACATTTTGCATTTTTAGATTTTCAAAAAACTTCATTCTGTGTGATTTATAATGAGTCTGTGTGTATTCAGGTTTAAATCCCCACCGGTAACAAGCGCACATGCACAAACAAACAAACAAACAGGACATAAGTGACCAGGGACGCATCAAAACACATACACATATACTGTAAAATATGTATAAGACACATACATATGTATAAAATATATAAATAATTATATTATATAATAAAACACTTACTTGTTGACAGCGTTGCGTCGAGGTGTTCGCTCCACGCTTCATGGCTGAAACAATGGCTCCACTTCAATGGCTCTCTTCGTCAAAAATGTCCTCAAACATCGCTATCTTCGTCTAAAATGTCATCTCTGTCACGCCGAGCACATTATTCAACAACTTTAACCATCGTCTTAGTGTAAAAAGTGTGTTTTTGTCATTTTTCGTCTCTTAGCCGTATGCTACCAATGTGTGTGCGTCTCCGTGCGACAGAGCGCATCTGAGCTTATCGTTCTGCGCAGCAAGATTTGAGCATGATCGCCTGGACCGACCCCCTAAAGCGTCATATCAGTCTGTTTAGAAGCTCATTGGCTATCAGAAACGACAGTCATTTGCAGACTATAATGCAATTGGTTCGATCTACTGTCCATCAAACAAGAGCCGCCTCATTTCTCAAGCCGGACGCTCATTCGGTTTAACGGGATGGTTGACCCCTCTAAGATGCAGCTATTGGTTCAAATGAGGTGTCAATCAAAAGGTCAGATCTCAGCGGCCATTTTGACATCAAATAATTCCTTTTGTTTGTATGAGAATAGACGGAAAACACAGAAGAGTGGATAGCTCCGTCGGCTAATGTGAAATGATACTATGCCATTCCGTGGATGTTTATCAACATATACATGTGTTATGGACTAAATATTGAACTGAATTGGATCTCTGGACCCTTTGCAGTGTAACAACACCGTTTTTGGTGGAATTTTATGGATCAGGAGGCTTCATATGTGAGTTATTTCATGTTTGTTATTGTTTATTTGGTTGTTGGTGGTCTGACAAAGACCCTGACTGTACCTGCTGTGTTGATTGTATCTTAAAATGATTTTTTTTGTTGTTGTTTTTGTGTCTGACGAACTTTACCCCCTGCTGGGGCAGTGTACCGTCGGCGGAACACCGGCACGCTAACAGGTTTGCTAGTTCAATGCGGCTAGCAATAGCACTGTCCAGGTCTTCACTGGAGATGGCTGAATCTCTGAATTTTTTCTTCATTGGCGACCGCTCAATCTCTCCTCTCCGATCTCCTTTGTCTGCCTTAGTACTCATGATGGGTCTAATGCAGAGTGGTTCAAATTTTACTGACAGGATCGTGAAATATGTGGCAAAGTGAGCGGAGCGAAAAACTAATCCTGCATCACCGTCGAGGGGTCACGTGATCCTCCCCATAAGTTGATTCTTTTTGTCTGTGTGAGTCTAATTACTACCATAGATAAAAACTTTTTGTGGACAAACTGTTTGGAAAATCCTTTATATTAACTGACTGATACAGAACTACAGGCTCTTAGAATCACTTTTACTATAATCAACACAACATCCATTTAATCAGAGATTAGACACGCAATGAGTCTATGTACATTCTCAATGAGATCAGTTCACTAATAGATGATTGTCATTATAAACATAACAATCAACTACTGATTATTTTTTCTAGGCTTTTGAGTTGTAACAAATATGTTCGAGGAAACATGGTTACAACAGCCAGAGAAAAAGAAGAAATAAAAAACTAACACAGAAGTCAAGGGTTAAGAGCACAACTAAAGCAGACACTGATCTCTAACATGGTTACTTCAAATGAAAATTAATGAGCATCTAAACCTTAGTTAATTCTCAATAAGATCTTCTGTAGATGTCTGACAGAAATAAAGTCAGTCTGGTTATTAATAAGTGGAGCTGGTGATGCTGTTTGTGGGGTTGTTTAATCAGATTTTGAGAGATTTAATGTATTTTATTTCAGTTGATTTCATCTAAGGCTGTGTCTGAAGTCAGTTGTAGTAGTTCTCGTGTTTCTCTTTTCTTCAGTGATTCTGTTTGTTAACAGCAGGTGTTCATCACTAATGCTCAATCAGCACTTAATTAATCACTTAATTACTTAACTGCACGTTTTAAAATTTACATGGTTTAAGGCAAGGGGAATTTGTTTACTCAAACGGTTTGAGTTACCCTAACTTGTTGGGTTTTACAGTGTGCATTAATCATGAATGACTAGAATAAGTGAATACATTATTTCTTCAGCAGCACTTGAAACTGAAAATGTTGCATCCACACTGACAGATGTTAATATAAAGACTAGTGTCACATAATCCAGCCAAACAACGAACAAAACAAAACATTTTATAATTAATCAATATTAAAATGTAAAACCCGACAAGTTACGGTAACTCAAACCGTTTGAGGAAACCGATTGCCTTAAACCATTTAAGTTTTAAAACTAATAAATATGAGTACTATAACTCATTTACATTGAGTTAAATTAACTTATTTTTTTAGTGTTGGCTCAGTCAATTATTAGAGTAAACTGAACTTACATTTTAAGTTTATTCCGGTCAGTTTGAATTCAGGCAACTAATTCTAACGAAGTCATAACAACTTAAAATGTACATCTTGGCTACTTAAATGGTTTGAGGAAACCGATTGCCTTAAATGGTTTAAGTTAATCAAACTCAAAGCAATAAAGTTACATAAGACTAAGCAAAAACACTGGTACAAAGAAATAATGACAGAACAGGAGTGTTTTCGCAAGTATTTATTGAAATACAACATAAATGTTTTCAAGCATAAAACAAAATCAGTGGGCTGTATATTCAAAAATATAACATTTAAGCTATCTTATCAGACTTTTCACCAAATAAGTAACGACCGCACAAACAAGGAAATGTTTAACAAAATCCATTTTAAATGTTAAATATAATTAATAATAATAATAATAAAAAGCAGAGTGGATCATTTTTCTGTAAAAAAAACAACAAAAACAAACACCGCTTTCCTCAAGATTAACAGCACTTATATACAAACTTTAAGTAGTTTGTATACTGTACCTACGGGAATACTTTAGTTCCAAAAACAAAAGCACCAGTACCCTGACCCAAGACTTGACAGTCATCATCTTCAAATACAAACAAAACATCCAATGGGTTTAAAGACGATGTTCCCTCTTCCTCCTAAACAGCAAAGATGGTGACAGCTGCCTTCTGTACCTGATCAGGCTCCCTTTTTCTAAATGCAGTAAAAAGTTTTGTTAGTGTACGTCACCAAATATCATCATATTTAAACAAAGCGGACATCATATTTTAATTTTCATAGATGACAATAAAGGTGTGAAAGATCGGGGAAGTGTTTATTCAATAAAGCCCATTTAAAACCCTGTAGTACTTTATTTTCACATCATAACTTCAAGAGTTGTTTATCAGCAGGATTTTCAGGGCTGAATAGAAGATGAATGTTTTAGAGCTTGAATTGAATTTGTTAATTTGCATTATTATTTAATTTGACAACCTAAGGTTCTTTATTACAAAACAGAAAGAAAATGGTGCTTAAAGTGATAGTTCACCCAAACATGAAAATTCTGTCATTAATTACTCACCCTCATGTCGTTACAAACCCGTAAGTTCATCTTCAGAACACAAGTTAAGATATTTTTGATGAAATCTGAGAGCTCTCTGACCCTCCATAGACAGCAACACAACTGTAATGTTTTCAGGTCCAGAAATGCAGTAAGGACATTGTTAAAACAGTCCATGTGACATCAGTAGTTGAACCGCAATTTTTATGAAGCTATGAGAATCCTTTTTGTGCGCAAAGAAAACAAAAATAATGACTTTATTCAACAATTATTCTCCTTCGCGTCACCCTAGTGTGCCATTATGGAGAGTATCACAACGCATGCGTGTGCGTTTCTCTACACGTAAACAAGCCTCAGCGCATGCATGTTCTACGTCAGCAGCAGCAGCACTCGCATGCGCTGAATACATGCAGGGGTACTCTTGATAATGGTGGAAGGTGTGATTTGGAGAAGAAGAATTGTTGAATAAAGTCATTGTTTTGGTTTTCTTTGCACACAAAAAGTATTCTCGTAGCTTCGTAAAACTGAGTTGGAACCAGTGTTGTCACATGGATTATCTTACCGATGTCCTTACTATATTTCTGGGTCTGGGAACATTTCAGTTGCATTGCTGTCTATGGAGGGTCAGCGAGCTCTCGGATTTCATCAAAAATATCTTAATTTGTGTTCTGAAGATTAACGAAGGTCTTACATGTTCAGAACAACATGATGGTGAGTAATTAATGACAGAATTCAATTTTCTTTGGGTGAACTATCCCTTTAAAGGGACATTTCACCTCAAAATGAAAATGACCATCATTTACCCACTATCGTGTCATGTCAAACTCATACGAATCTTGTTCATCTATGGAACAAAAATGAAGATATTTTTAAAACTCTCTCACCATTTTGACAATCCATTGAAAGTCTAGGCAATCAATATTAAGCTTAAAGACAAGTTTATCCATATGAATAAAGTGGTTTCATTCAAGTCTTCTAAAGGGTTTTTTATTATGTCAAAGCCTAAACTAAAAACTTTTTGAAGCTTGAAAATAAAGACTGCCTAGACTTTCAATGGATAGACAAAAACGATGAAAGAATATCAAAAATATATACTTTTGTTTGAAGATGAATAAAATTCATTCAAAATTGGTTTGGAACAACATGAGGGCGAATAAACCATGACAGAATTTAAATTTTTTAGGGGACTATCCATTTAGGACAACTCAAATGTTCAACTATTCAGTCATTTCTGCTGATCTTAGCTAAAAGGTTAAAATGTTGCCAAGTAAATATAAAGTTGTCCTGTCATGTGTCCTACCTTGTGTGTCTTGAAAAATCTGCTGAGTCTTCTTTTCAGATAGTAGTAGATCTGCCAGGATCATAGCTTGAATGACTGATGCCATTATTGACCATGAAGACAAAACACAAAATTAGAGAAATTTAACTCACAATTAAGCAACAATTATGGACCGCTTATTTTTATGAATCATAAGACAACTTTCAACCACTACAAACTTAGCATTAGCAATTACCTGACATCTTTGTGAAAAACCAAAGCAACTTTAGGATAAGTGCAAGTAGAAATATAAAATATCATTTTTCCATCTATATTAGTGAAGTATATAACTGTTTAACTATAATCAGAACCAACACAAAATGCAAAAAGACTTTGACAGAATGATAGACAAACTGAAATTTAAGATTTTATTCACTGCCAATTCAGACTGAATCAAAATGGTGGCACACATTACATTATATCAAACATGACTGGTTTTTAGATGTCATGATCTCATTCTTGTGGGATGAGGTTTGTTATTTTTCATCTGTGCTGTGTATTCATGATTTGATACATTTTTAGATTAAAATTTCAATCTAATATTCACAAAAAAAGTATAGTATTGCTTCAGAAGACTTAACATTTGTGCTGCTGGTATAAAAACTGAAGAACGACGTATTTAAATAACTGTTTATAGCGTAACAGATTACATCTTGTACAACACTAAAGCCCATCAATTTGTTTAATGTGAATTCTACTTACTTCATTTTAGGCTCATATTAGTTTTGCAGCCGCCCTTGCCAATGTCATCACACCACCCCTTGCTGCCTTTGCTCTGAAAAGATTGATTTCAAAAGCATGACAACAATTTGTTAGTATGAATTTTAAATAAGACAACGTGAGGAACAAATAACAGTGTAAAATGTTAACTAAGTTAACCAAACAGCAATTATAAACGCTCCTCAGCCCCTTTGTTCACCGGGCCTTCGGCAGATTTAGTAAACTTGATCAGCATCACATGGATATTCTAGATGAAACTGACAAAGCGGATAATAAATAACGATTAACAAAAAGTTTAAACGTATTGTAATACAGGGAATGTGTGTTTGCTTTACGTTACTTCAGATCTGTGGCGCGAGTGACGTTAGAGATGAGGAAGATGCTGTCGGCCGTCTCTCTAACGTTAGTTTAAAAATATAATTTGCGGGTTTGTCTGTGTCCGGCTGTGAGAAACCACAAAAAAATCAAATAATAATAAATAAATAATAATATTTCTTAATTTACCACCACTGACAAACTGTTGTGTATAACACTGCATATTTAACACTTGCCGTTGATAACTTTGATGTAATGGCGCGTTAGCTCCTTGCTTCTTTGCTAGCTAACGTTACACGCATTATGATAACTGAGCTGGTTAATCTTCAGATAAAGCTGACAGAACATTCAAAAGTGCTTTAAACAGGAATAAAGAAGTCCATATGCTTACCTGTTATTTTCCGTGACCGCGTCGCGAGCTGTCCTGCTGTGATCCCGTGACTGAGTGAGCTCTGAGCTGCAGTGGGGGGTGGGTGACGTGACTGACGGAAAAATGCGCCGGTTTTTGAAAAACACCCGGATAATATTTTGTCTGGAGTAAAATTAATTACTTTAAAAGGATTAATCTATGCTTAATATGAAATAGATTTATGTATTTATTATATTATGGCTTAGTTATTTAATTATTTATGAAAGGTAATATCGTTTAGTTAGGCTATTTAATTAGTTATGAAAGATATAAAGCATAACAGCCCTATGTTGTACAAACGTGACTTCTCGAAAAACAATGTTAGAAATCCTGAATTAAGCTCATATTTCTTTTAAATATTTTGTGGTCATCCATTTAGACATAATAATCATAGACTGTATGTTAATAATAGATTTAAATAATTTATAGTCACTTATTTAGATTGAGTTCTGCTTAACCTAATTAGCTTTTGAGTTCACATAACAAATATATATTGAGTTGAATTAACTTTTTTACATTTTTTAGTTAAATTAACTCATTTCATTTAGCAAATTTCACTGTTCGGTTTTACAGTGTGTCATTATCAGTAAATTGTTTAAATACACTACTCTGAAAATAAAACATATAGAGTTTATTAGTTTGGTAGCAGCTCAAGCTGTTGTAAATCCTGCCCACTTCTTTGCATCGTCAGCACATGCTTCAGTGCTCTGAGAGTGTTTATAGTGCTGTGAGTTTAACACTTCATGACTGAGAGCAGAACAGAACACAATCTTCATCATCACAACAACAACAATGAACAACATCATCATCTTCATCTGGACCATTGCAGCTTTTATTCATGGTAGAATATTAAGTTTTGATATGAATAATAAGCTATTGTTGTTTATTACCATTTTAATACAGGCTACCAATATTCTGCTTTAAAGGAGATTTATTGACAAACTGACTTTATTTTCTCTTCTTCAGAATCCAGAGGAGTCACTCTGACTCAACCTGAAGTTAAAACTGTCCAGCTCGGTCAAACAGCTACAATAGAGTGTAACATAGATGTAGGAATATACAGCAACTACTTAGCCTGGTATCAGCAGAAACCTGGAGAAGCTCCTAAACTCCTCATATATTATATAAACAGCCTCCAGTCAGGAACTCCATCTAGATTCAGTGGCAGTGGATCTAACAGTGATTTCACTCTGACCATCAGTGGAGTCCAGACTGAAGATACAGGAGATTATTACTGTCAGAGTGAACACTACATCAACAGTAAAGATGTGTTCACACAGTGATAAAGAGTCGAACAAAAACCTCCGTCAGTCAGAGTCACAGTGACTGCACTGATACAGCTGAGAGATACTGCAGCTGCTGATGGAGGTTATTTCTCATTTACTCAAAAATGTTAAAGTCTTACTGATTTATGAGTCTTTCTGGATCTTTAATGTGTTTTTCACTCATAACTTCACCATGGATGTATTTAACCCTTTAGGCGCCAGGTTTTTTTTTTTAAATGCTGGATTTTGACATCAAATTTCATAATATCTGAATTATATTCTCATCTAATTTGCATCTCCTTTTGGAAATAGTAGATCATATCCTCATTCCAAATGAACATTAATTATTTTATTACTATCTTCTCATGTGAACTTCTTCTTCATTCCAAAGATCAGGAAAATCAACAGTCAGAATAGTATTATGACTATATTACTCTGTAGTAAAATACATGATTTTGTGATCAGTTCCAGCTGTTCAGATCTGACACATTTATAGTTGGTATGAGAAATGACTGTGTACTTTCAGGACGCAATCTGGCATCAGCAATCAGAGATGATATTTTCACACTTTGTCTTCGTGAACTTGCATTGCGCTGCAAAGATTTTCCGGCCGATCAAGAAATGCAGGTAACATTTGCTCCTCACGGTACTGCTGGTTTGATGAACTGAACTGATGTTCAATTTCAGCATGGTAGGTCTTGTACTACATGTCTGCTCTAGCTGGATATTGGTGGTTGATCAAGTATGACGTCTTGTCGCACGACTTTGGCGGAGGGTTTGTTCTCTCTGAAATCTGCTGCAGTTCGTGGAATGAGTTCTGAACATCTCCTTTTGTGTGTCATAGAACAGCTCAAATGGTATTGTGTTAAGAATCATTCTGTCTCTGATATTTTCTTTTCCCATGAAATGCTTCTCTCTCTGCTGGTTTGGTGTTGATGTTAACAGCGGGGTTTGTCTCTCTCTGATGGTTTGGTGTTGATGTTAACAGCGGGGTTTGTCTCTCTCTGCCGGTTTGGTGTTGATGTTAACAGCGGGGTTTGTCTCTCTCTGCAGGTTTGGTGTTGATGTTAACAGCGGAGTTTGTGTCTCTCTGCCGGTTTGGTGTTGATGTTAACAGCGGGGTTTGTCTCTCTCTGCTGGTTTGGTGTTGATGTTAACAGCGGGGTTTGTCTCTCTCTGCCGGTTTGGTGTTGATGTTAACAGCGGGGTTTGTCTCTCTCTGCTGGTTTGGTGTTGATGTTAACAGCGGGGTTTGTCTGTCTCTGCCGGTTTGGTGTTGATGTTAACAGCGGGGTTTGTCTCCCTCTGCTGGTTTGGTGTTGATGTTAACAGCGGGGTTTGTCTCTCTCTGCTGGTTTGGTGTTGTCTCTCTCTGCCGGTTTGGTGTTGATGTTAACAGCGGGGTTTGTCTCTCTCTGCTGGTTTGGTGTTGATGTTAACAGCGGGGTTTGTCTCTCTCTGCTGGTTTGGTGTTGATGTTAACAGCGGGGTTTGTCTCTCTCTCTGCTGGTTTGGTGTTGATGTTAACAGCGGGGTTTGTCTCTCTCTGCTGGTTTGGTGTTGATGTTAACAGCACGGTTTGTCTCTCTCTGCTGCTGTGGTGTTGATGTTAACAGCGGGGTTTGTCTCTCTCTGCTGGTTTGGTGTTGAAGAGTCTCTTGAGGCAGTAGAGCTGCAGGTATCCGGCGGTGATGATGACCAGACTCTGGAGAGCAGACCAGCTGTTCACATAAGTGGAGTTGGACTGAAGCAGGTAGAAATCAGCGCCGCGTCTCATTCGCTCGTAGTTATAATGACGCCACATGTGGAAGACAAACCTCTGCAGCCTGCCGCTGCTTTCCTACATGAAGATTTGAGAAATGTGAATGAAATTTAATGTCAAAAATGACATAAATTGCTCAAAATGTCATTGCATATATATGTAATGCAAAAAAAGTGTTTTCTGTCAAAACATAACCAATTCTATACAATTTTTAATAAAGAAATAAATGAATAACTATATATATGTATATTATTAATTATGTTGCTCAAGATACATCTTTTTAGTAAAGCTTTTATTATATGTATCATGTTATATTCTGCTTTTGTAATGTATTGTACCAGTTCTTAAACAATTCTTGAACTCAGAAATATAAATATATGGGTGAGGAGGTTATGATAATTAACAGAAGTAATATTTCAACTTGTTGCTGCTATGAATTTGAAGAACAATTACTATTTATCTGTTTCATATCCTCTTCTTTCTTTTTCTTCTCTTCTTCCTTTTGTTTCTCGATGTCCTTTTGTCCCTCGTAATACACACCGAAGTTCAGGAAAACCTGCATGCTCCCGAAGCGATTGTGGAAATTACTGAAGCACATCTGATAAAAACCTGCACACATAAAGATTTTTTTTTTTAATTCATTATTTTCAAAGCTTGAATATAATTATGGCAGTTTAACGATAATTAATTTTATATAATTTCCCCTTTAATGTTTTAAATAACAGCATACAAATTCAGAACAACATGAATTTTTAGTTTTTGAGTGAATTATGTTACATGCATGTTACATGTGAAACTAACTTTGATTTAACTAAAACATTTTTAAAAATCTGTTCATAAAGTAGCAGCAGATATACTAAAACTCTTATGACTTACCAGTCTCCTTAACACTGAAGGCAATCTGACCACTTGCATCATCAACTGTGTCGACTATTAGGCCGCTCGGAGCATTAACAATCACAGAGAGATGTCTGTCCAGAGCCACACCAGTCACCAGCTGGACCTGAACAAACACAGAGTGAACTATAACATTCAAAGGATTCAAGACCTACCTATATTTACATGTAGAATAATGCCTTATCAATGTCTTACCATGAAGTGTAAGTAGAAGCGCTCACCGAAGTGAGCAAAGTGCCAGAAGCACTGGAGGTCTCCAGCACGCAGCATGATGGAAAAGTCATACTGATCGGCTCCCCAGAAAAGCTCCTGATCAGAAAGCTCTGGATGAGGGTCGTTCAGCGCTCCACTGTTGCTCAACCCAAATAATAACAGAAGCCAAACCAGATAAAAGCCTTTCTGTAACATTTCAAATGTGTATTATAATAGGCTGTAAGTTAAATGAAACAGGAGCAGCTCAGTTTCTGATGATGATTAACTTTGAGTCTGACGTGTTACAGCTGGGAAAATACAAGATACACCACAGCTGCTCTGGAAAACATTTCTGAAGCGCCCTCACAACAGTTTTTACCATACATCTCGATTCCTCATACTTACTGTACTGTAATCTGCTACTTTGCACTAAAACTGTAAAATCTACACCTTTTACCTTATTATTAGTATTATTATGCAATATATTTTACCATTAATATTCTAATTTACATTCAATATACAGTTTTGTAGGCTATTGTTTTTAAACAATGTTTTCAATGCTGATTTAAGAGTAAAGATGAAAAGATGAAAGAGATTAAAATTTGAAGGGCATTAAAGATATTATTCTGCTGTAGTACAGAAGTGCGGTACCGTAACCTTGATTTTTTTATTTTTTCAAGAAAAAGATAGAGGGATGAGTAGATGAGGGCTGAACCATGTAAGGGAGCTGTCTCTTATGGCCACACCACGCTAAGCGCGTCTGATCTTGGAAGCTAAGCAGGGTCGGGTCTGGTTAGCGTGGGGCATCTGGCAGAGCGTTAGGACCCAGAAGTGAAGACATGAATTAATATTTTTTTGGTAATTCATTAAATATTGCTGCTAAAAAATAACTAGTAACTAGTATTCTGAGTAGTTTCTGAGAAGAGTACTTTGTACTGTTACATTGTAATTGAGTATTATTTCAGCACTGTTATTAGGTTTATTGTCGGCCCAGTAAAATAATCAAACACTCACTGCTGATAGTGTCTGTCTGATTTCTATAGCTCATATTCATTACAAAGTATTAAAGCTTCTATTCATCTGCGGTCTGAGACTGACAGCTGCCTGTTCTGTGTATGAAGAGCATTTACATAGAGAGACACTTTGCATGAGAGTGTTTATAGTGCTGTGAGTTTAACACTTCATGACTGAGAGCAGAACACAACACAATCTTCATCATCACACAAGACACAACAACAACAATGAACAACATCATCATCCTCATCTGGACACTCACACTGTTTGCTCAAGGTTTGTAGTAAAACTTTCAGAATGATTATTAATTATTTTCAAATGTGAAATATATGTTATTGTAATTTGTGTCCTGTTTTCCTTTGTTTCAGAGTGTAGAGGACAGTATACAGTAACTCAGAGTCCATCAATAACAGCAGCTCAACCAGGACAAGAAGTCAGAATAAACTGTAAAACCAGCAGTTCAGTGCATAATGGTAATCGTTTAGCCTGGTACTTACAGAAACCTGGAGAAGCTCCTAAACTCCTCATATATGCTGCAACAAGCCGTTACACTGGAACATCATCTAGATTCAGTGGCAGTGGATCTAACAGTGATTTCACTCTGACCATCAGTGGAGTCCAGACTGAAGATACAGGAGATTATTACTGTCTGAGTTTCCACTATCCAAACAGTAAATATGTGTTCACACAGTGATAAAGAGTCGCACAAAAACCTCCGTCAGTCAGAGTCACAGTGACTGCACTGATACAGCTGAGAGATACTGCAGCTGCTCTACAACACAATCACACACAACACTGATCAACACAAACACTAATCACACAATATCATTACTATTAATAGAAATATTGTATTGCTGAAGAGAATGAGTCAGTGTTTTAATATGATAATCATGTTTTAGGTGTAATATATGATCCCTGTCAATCAAACTGAACAGACTGCATTCAGTCACTTCTGCTGTCTGGACGTGATGCTTTATATTTGATCTACAGAAAAAAAATACATTATTACACAATTACTGTCAGAACGATTGATTCTGTATTTGCAATTATAGATTTTTATGATTTTACTGACATTTTCATAAATATTATCCCTTTGAAATGTAATGGTTTGTCTGCTCCCAGGTGGAAAAGACATACTATTGAATGTATTCAAAATATACTTAAAGTACATTTGTATCCACAACATGCTTATTTGAAGTGCATTAAAATATATTCATATTTAATATATTTCTAAAAAACATGCTAATAAATACATGCTTAGTTGAGCTTTTAAATCATATTCTTAACACAAGTATACTTTAAGTGAAGTTTTAGTGTATTTATACTCATTTTAATTTTACTCTTACTTAAAGTATATTTTATGTGTACTTTGTGTAAGAAAATAGCAAAATGATTCAGGTTTTCCCTAGTGAAAAAAAGTATACTTTATTGTATTTGTAATATATTCCCTGTTTTAATAGTACATTGCAAATATACTAACAAAACATATACTGTCTTTAAATATATAAAGTATATTAGCATCATGCTTTTGCCTATTTTCACAATACAATTTTTAACACACTTTAAAATAACTGTAATTTATTTTTTTCTAAAAAATATATTTTACAAAAATATACTTGAAGTGAAAGTTCTGTTTATTTTTTATAAGTATATTTATTTGCACTTTTCTTAAATATATTTTATGAATATTTTTTAACTGTGTGCTGAAAATAATCATTGTAACAATGCATTGAAATTATACTTTCAAAGTACATTATTAAATAACCTGAAGTTGTAGTATGTTTTAAGTCACATTTTTGAGTAATTTTTAAGTTTACTTCTTCATGCTTGGAATTCACTTCATTACTTGGACATACATTGCTTTCAGAAAGTAATAAAACAAATAAATAAAGCAAATAAATGAAGTGAATGCATTATAAAGTGTACAGTCAAGTAAACACTGTCTATATTGCAAGGCCAACAACTGAAGTTCACTCAATCTGCATTAATATTCTATCACTGCATTATTATAACATATCATTATAAATGTTATGGAGAAATAAAGCTGAAAAACAATTGGCATTGATATCTGTATAAAGCTGCAGAAGTCGTTCCCCAGGAGTTTTTAGTCTCTTTCAATATTGTTTAGAAGTGGAATGACATACAGTTTGTCCTTAGACCTAATAATTACACATTTACATTTGAGTGATTGTGGATGGACAGCAAATACATTATGAGACACCATGTTCAGGATATATTTAGCTGAACATCTCTAAAAAAATTCTTTAGCTCTTTAAAACACAGGATCTGTTTGTGGTGGATGCAGAAGATGCCTCATCCTCACACTTGAAAGACACCAGGGTCATAATTTCACAGAATGTTCCATCACTTACTGTACAACAGATTTGTTTCTGTTTTTAAGAGTCGTGTTATTACAAGAATGATAACAAACACTGCTCACTTTTGATGCTGTTCACTTTATTTAAACAATTCCTTTTGATTTAACACCATATATCAGGTTTCTGTTCAAACATGACTGCATTGAACAGACTTGAAACAACCTTTTTCTGTTACTTACTTTTTATTTTATTTTAAATAATGTTTTTGGTAAAAATATGTTTATAGAATATAGGGCTGTAGGTTATTATAGCTAATTAAAAGCTAATCATAATAAATACATAAACAATAGTAAATATAGCCTATTTAATATTTATATTTATATATTTACTAATATTTACTATATTTCACTGGAAAAATTATTAATTGAATTTACTACATTTTTTTAAGGAAAGTGGTTGCAAGCAATTTATTTTAGCTACATTTAAATAAACAAATTTAGTTGACTAACTTTCAACATTTTTTTGTAGCTAAAATAAATTGTTTGCAACCACTTATCTTAAAAAAATATATATTATTTTTAGTGTACATAAATCTTTCATATTAAACCTACATTAAGCATTTTTTAACGTAATAACTTTTACTTAGACCCAGGGCCGTTGCTAGTGGGGTGAAAGGTGGTGACAATTCTAGGGGCCCCCACTGCCCAGGGGGCCCCACAATATCCAGGAATTTTACTATATAGGCCCATGTTCTGTGAATAATTCTAATATTTTATTAGTTGTATAACTGAGATATTATGACCACAAAACCACAAAAAAAGCATGCAATTTGGTTCCATGCTTGTATATTGTACAGTATATGATATGTGTGTGGGGGGGGGGCCCACATCAATATTTTTTCAGGGGGCCCCCAATCCTCTAGCTACGGCCCTGCTTAGAGCAGTGGTTCTCAACCCACGGCCCGCGGGACGCATGCGGCCCGTCACGAATCCAAATGCGGCCCACCATGCTGAATGTTACAGTCTATGTGCTGAACACAATTAAAAAATAACTTTCAGTTTCATTTTATTCATTTTAGTTTTTACATTACTTTAAAAAATGTACTAAACAAATATAAGCTATAATGTTTTTGTTATGTAAAATAATTTAGTTTTTCATATTATTTTCAGACTTGAGCAGATCAGTGTACTCACGTAATTAATGTTACGTATTTAACGAACACTTACACGCGCGCACTTTGGCAGAATTCAATTCAAATAGTCATCAGCAGCCATTAGTTCTGTAAAACTGAGCATCAGAATGGACAAATGTGTTAATGGAGAAAACGAAATGAGGAAAATGCCAGCGAAGGAACGCATTCAAACAAGAAAAGGCGCAGAGAAGAGAGTGCTGGACTTTCGGCATCAACTTTCGGTTTGCCCCCCCCCCACCCCCACCCCCCACTCCCCACTCCACTCCACTCCACTCACCACTCACCACTCACTTGAAGATGTTCAGATAAAAAGAAACAGCAATCATCCTTAATTACAGAAATGTGGCAAAACATCTCTGGAGAGAACCTCAGATTATTAAATTCGAAAATGCTTTCCATATTTGGATCAACATATAGCTATGTATCCTACGCTACATTTGTGAACGCGCACTTTCTGCAGTGTCGCGCGTCAAGTCACGCTTCTGTGCGCGTCTCACAGACTGCACTTACAATCACAACTTCACTGTGCTGTTACTCCTTTCGAGCAGAATTTCACAAAATTGGTCAGCTCCCGACAGCATCAGGTGTTTATTAATTGTGAGTAGAATTATTTATTTATTTATTTCAATAAATGTAATCGTTTAGATATCATAATATTTAGGCTATAAATAATATTATAAATCTGGTTGGTTTGTATTGATGACGTAATATGTAAATGACATGCGTGCGGCCCGTGAGACTTGCACTTGGACCATAGTGCGGCCCGGAGGAAAAAAAGGTTGAGAACCACTGGTTTAGACTATGGTGAAATATATATTTTTAGCTTGTTTCCTAAAAATATTCAAATCGCGTGACTTCAGCCCGTCCAATCACAGCTGAGCTGAGCTCATTCAAACTCAAAGAGTCACGAAACAGAAAAGGTAAGCATTTCAAGCTTATTTATTCCTATTTAATGCACTTTTGAACGTTTATGATTTATTTTTATATCTTATTATTTTAACCAGCTCAGCAACGCTAATGCAAAGAGGAACTAACACGCCATTACATCAAAGTTATCAAGTGTTAAATATGCAGTGTTTTTCTCCACAGTTTGTCAGTGGGAAAATAACAAATATTTATTTTTTTGATTTTCTTTCTCAGTCGGACACGGATAAACAAGTCTGGTGATTTTTGTCTTTTAAACCAGGAAGACGGCTGACAGATCTAACCGACACTTGCACCAAACTAAACTAAAGCAGGTAAGACAAACACACACATTCACTATATTACAATAGTTTTAAACCGTAGTTAATCGTTATTTATGATCCGCTTCGTCAGTTACATCTAGCATATCCATGTGATGCTAATTAAGTTTAAGTTATTAATGCAGCCGAAGCCCCGGTAAACAAAGTGGCTCGAGGAGCATTTATGATGGCTGTTTTGCTAACGTTATTTACCATTTCAGACTTTGATATTTGCTCCTCACGTTTTTTAATTTAATAAAATCATACTTGCATATGTTTTTGAAACCAGTGTTTTCAGCAGTAGCCCCTCACTGCAGAACAAAGATCCAGGGGGTGGAGATGGGTGGGTTTAGGGATCCACATCCAGGGGGTGGAGATGGGTAGGTTTAGGGATCAGGGGGTGGAGACGGGTAGGTTTAGGGATACAGGGGGTGGAGACGGGTGGGTTTAGGGATCAGGGGGTGGAGATGGGTGGGTTTAGGGATCAGGGGGTGGAGACGGGTGGGTTTAGCCCCCTGGATCAGGGGGTGGAGATGGGTGGGTTTAGGGATCAGGGGGTGGAGACGGGTAGGTTTAGGGATCAGGGGGTGGAGACGGGTGGGTTTAGGGATCAGGGGGTGGAGACGGGTGGGTTTAGGGATCAGGGGGTGGAGATGGGTGGGTTTAGGGATCAGGGGGTGGAGATGGGTGGGTTTAGGGTTTAGGGATCAGGGGGTGGAGACGGGTGGGTTTAGGGATGCAGGGGGTGGACTGACGTGTGGGTTTAGGGATCAGGGGGTGGAGATGGGTGGTGTTCAATAGGGATCAGGGGGTGAGATGCGCACTGGGTTTAGGGTTTAGGGATCAGGGGGTGGAAAACCTGACGGGTAGGTTTAGGTACATCGTAAGGTGGGAAGAGTTAGATCGGTAGATCGAACACTCGCCCCCTGGATCTTGTGTTCTGCAGTGAGGACCATCTCGTTTTCAGAGCAAAGGCAGCGTGGAGTGCTGGGATGTCAAAGTCAACAAGATGGCTGCAATACTACAAGCCTAAAGTGAAGTAAGTGGAATTCACATTGATTTAATTGATGTACGTAATGAACGTGCTTCAGTTTGCTTTTCAAAAGTAAGATATTTAAAAATATATATATTTTTAACATTTTAATATATTTTATGAAGCACATTAATTCACTACTATGTAAGTATAGTATAGCTATTAGGGGTGGCGCGGTACACAGATGTCACGGTTCGGTACGTACCTCGGTTCGGGGGTCACGGTTCGATATGATTTCGGTACAAAATGAAAAGCAGACCTTTATACAGTGATTATTAATAAGACAATAAGTGTTTAAAGTTGATTCTGCTGGTATAAGGAAACAGTTGAAGTGATCGCGTCACACACACACTCGCACACGCACACACACACACACACACTCGTATGGCGTTCGGCCGAGTCCAATAATATTACGCTGTTACATCATCTCGTCTCACTGAACGTGACGTCTGCGTCTGTCGAACGTGACGTCTACGTCTGTCGAACGTGACATCTGCGTTTGCCACATTACTGTTCGTCTGCCTGAACGTGACGTCTGCGTCTGTCCACATATCCACAGATACCCACATGAAAAAACTCTATAGTAATTTTTAATAAATACTATAGTGTTTTTGAACCATACTATAGTAAAGTGTATTACACTGTATATATAATACAGTATTTACAACACTTTAATGAATGCTACAGCATACTGTAGTATTAACTATACGGAACTGATAAACTGTAATAAATACTGAAGTATACTTTAGTTTGTACTATAGTAAACTCTAGTGTATTGTATAATATACCCTATAGTTGTAGAAAACTTAGTACAGTATTGGATAAAGTAATTGTATATTACTATAGTTGTTCTATTACCACAGCAATTATATAATCACCACAACAAATTAATTCAAGTACTTTACTATAGTATGGTTCAAAAACACTATAGTATTTACTACAAATTACTATAGTATTTTTTCTCATAAAAAAAGTTGTTCTAGCATGTATTCACCACTAGGAGTCTCTATAACACGGAATAACACATTTTTAAACATTGCTATACACATTTGGGCTAATTTAACTAACTGTCACGAATCCGGTCTGTGGCCTTCCGCCCGATAGCCACCAGAGGTCGCCTCTCCATCATATTGACTCTCGCACTACACAGCACACTGCACTGCATTTCCCATCATCCATTGCACTGACGACACACACACAGCTGATTACACTAATCACGCTCACAGCTGAGAACTATCACACAATCACTATCACACACTCTTTATAAGCCTTGGTCTTTCTCTCTGTCATGGCTGAGTATTGTATAGCGTATATCATTTTCCTAGTGATAGCTACTCTACGGAGCCCAGTTAGTTATCATAGCCTTGCCTTGCCTTGCCTTGCCTTGCCTTGCCTTGCCTTGCCTTGTGTATTTTCTAGTGTTTTGATTCTTGCCCGTGTTTCCTGGATTAACCCTTTGCACCTCTCTCGGATTATTGCTAGTATACCTGTATTATCTCTCTGCCTTGCCCTGTTGGATATTGTTCGCCGATCGTCGACCCACGCTTGCTCCCGGAGTACTCTTGTGTCTTGCCCTCAAAATATCTGTCTACTGATGTTTGACCCTGCCTGTATTTGACCATGTTTTGGAATAAAGCCTTGCATATGGATCCGCATGTCTCACGTCTCGTTCGCCCCATAACAGAAACAAACTATATTTGTAATTTTTAATTTTAGAGTTGCAATATTTAGTTTTAGAGTTTCGCCAAAGTTTGTTTGACAGGCGATCTGACAGAATTATACTAAAAAACATTTACACCTCAAAAGACAAAGGCGAGCACTTTATTATTATTTTTACTTATTTATTTATTTTCATTTTTTTTAGCCTAAATTCTTTTGCATAAAAAACATTTATTTGTATCAACAGGTGCAGAAAACCTGGAAGAGAATTAATATTTTTGAGCCAGGGTTTCTCTTTAAATTCTCCCATGGTTTTTAACATCACACATAAACAAAATAACCTTTGATATTCATTCATGTGCTGTAACTCGTGGCCTAATGGATAGCGAGTCGGACTTGTAACCGGAAGGTTGTGGGTTCGAATCTCAGGTCCGGCAGGGATTGTTGGTGGGTCTCCTTCTTCAATACCACGACTGAGGTGTCCTTGAGTAAGGCACCGAACCCCCAACTGCTCCCCGGGTGCTGTAACATGGCTGCCCACTGCTCTGGGTGTGTGTTCACTTAGGATGGGTTAAATGCAGAGAATACATTTCACTGCTGGTTGTATACTCTCTATATAATTGTGTATGTGACAAATAAAAATAATCTTAATCTTAACTAAAAGAGATGATTGATCAGTTCACGTGCTGCTTGAACTGTGGCTCTAGTCACCAAAACTGTGGGTCTGTTTATTGTTTGAACTTTTTGACAACATTTTTAAGCTGACACTTTGTTTTATACTATGTAACCTGCTTTGTTCCGCAATGTATTTTCACTGAAAGAACATGGCTTGTGACTTGTCGGACATAGCAAAAGTATAGGCTATCTTGTTTTTGCGAAATGTCAGTTGTCATTTGTGGACAACTTATTTGCAGATGAGGACAAACCAAAGAGTGTTTAGCACCTGCAGGAAAAGCAGGGAATCATGTATAAACATTTGTTGAAATTGTTCTAAAGAATAAAGCCGATTAGTCACCAGAAGAGAAGGACGGCAGCTCGCGTAAGTTTGTAATACTTTTTCGCAGTTCTGTTGTTTAAATTATTTACTTGCTGCTAGGAAGGAATACTTCGTTTCCTACCTATTTCTATTGTGCATTTTCGTTGAGGTTTATATTTTTGATTGCACTTGCTGGCAATTTGAATAATTTGCACCTCAGCTAAGAACGAGCGTGTGTGATTGTGCGAAGTGTTTAGTTTCGTATCCAGCAATTAGCAGTCCTTTAAGGTTATTGGCTGTGCTGAGCAGAAGCCGGCCTCAGCTGTTTTCACTCTAGTCTCCTAGACCGTATTTATTTGATGTCGGAGCGCTGACGCGGAAGCGTCTGCGGAAGCGTTCAGCCATCGTGCTCTGCCTCCTCGTGTGAAGACCAACGAGTGTAAAGACAGACGACTTTTCCTGCGCGACTTCAACCGAGCAACGACACCGAGCACACACTTAAGTATCATTTCTATCTTCCCTCACACACTCTCCTTCCATATCCTCTATCCCTCCACCTCTATCATGTGTTTCGAAACCATTCCGGTTCTCTCCCAACCACGCTCCAAAATCACACGCAGACGGCAACGTATTCCTGCTAACCTGCGCCCGATCGCTACATCTTCTACTGCACCTCTTTCTTTCTCTGTGGGTCTTTGGAATTGCCAGTCAGCTGTCAACAAAGCTGACTTCATTTCTGCTTTTTCCTTACAATCCACTATCAGCATCTTGGGCTTGACTGAGACCTGGATTCGTCCTGAAGACTCCGCTACCCCGGCTGCTCTCTCTCAAAATTTCTCTTTCTCTCACACCCCAAGGCAAGTTGGCCGGGGTGGGGGCACTGGTCTGCTCATTTCAAACAAATGGAAATACTCAACCCATTCTCCCCTAGGCAATCACAACTCATTTGAATCTCATGCGATTACTGTAACGGCTCCTATAAAACTCCAGATAGTAGTAATCTACCGTCCCCCTGGCCAAACTCTAGCCACCTTCCTAGAGGAGCTGGACGGCATGCTGTCCTCTTTCATGGAGGATGGCACTCCACTCCTAGTCTTTGGCGATTTCAACATTCACCTAGACAGGCCTTATGCTACAGACTTCCATTCACTCCTAGCTTCATTTGATCTCAAACGCCTTACCACTACTAGCACGCACAAATCAGGCAGCCAACTTGATTTAATTTACACACGCAACTGTACTACAGATAACATTCTGGTACAACCACTACATATCTCTGACCATTTCTTCATTACATTTACCTTACATTTTACTACCCAGGTGCCACCAGCTCCCTTACCGGTTACTTTCAGACGTAACCTACGCTCCCTTTCCCCCACCCTTCTTTCCTCTGTAGTATCCTCCTCTCTTCCCTCACCTATCCATTTCACATCTCTGGATGTGAATGCAGCTACTGACACTTTATGTTCTACCTTAACCTCTTGTCTAGACGACATTTGTCCTCTCTCCTCCAGGCCAGCACGGGCTACCCCTTCTAACCCCTGGTTATCCGATGTTCTTCGTGAGCATCGGACCACACTCAGAACGGCAGAGAGAAAATGGCGCAAATCAAACGATCCGTCGGACCTGACTAGGTATCAGTCTTTGCTTTCGTCTTTCTCTACTGAAGTCCACACTGCCAAATCCTCACACTTCCACAACAAGATCAACAGTGCTCCAGACATGCGTGATCTCTTCAGAACATTTAATTCTCTCCTCTGTCCCCCTCCACCACCGCCCACCACTTCTATAACAGCTGACGACTTTGCCACTTTTTTCACCGACAAAACTAGAACAATCGGTAACCAGTTCTCAACTCCACACACACAGGACCTCCAACCAACCACATCCACTGCTCAAACTCCCATCTTCTCCTTCTGTCTCCTCTCCTGCCATCCTACAACATGTCCTCTTGACCCAATCCCCTCTCACCTTCTCCAAGCAATCTCTCCCACACTCTTACCGGCACTCACACACATTATCAACACATCTCTCCGCACTGGCATCTTCCCCACAGCGTACAAGCAGGCCCGGGTAACCCCACTGCTCAAAAAACCTACATCAAACACTTCTCTTTTAGAAAACTACAGACCTGTCTCTCTCCTTCCATTCGTAGCGAAAACACTCGAACGAGTTGTCTTCAACCAGCTCTCACTGTTCCTTTCACAGTACAACAAACTGGATGATAAACAGTCAGGTTTCAGGAGTGGCCATTCAACAGAGACTGCGCTACTCTCAGTCACTGAAGCCCTACGAGTCGCAAAGGCCGATTCCAAATCATCAGTCCTCATTCTGCTCGATCTTTCTGCTGCTTTTGACACTGTCAATCATCAGATCCTCCTGTCCACCCTCTCATCGCTGGGCATCACTGGGATTCCACTTCGCTGGTTTGAATCCTATCTCACCGGTAGCTCCTTCAGGGTGGCCTGGGGTGGGGAGGTATCCAAAGCTCATCAACTGGTCACTGGGGTTCCTCAGGGATCGGTTCTTGGACCCCTCATCTTCTCAACATACACTACATCACTGGGACCCATCATACAGGCACATGGCTTCTCCTACCATTGCTACGCCGATGACACAC
The DNA here is from genome assembly GCA_027422415.1 of Schizothorax lantsangensis. NCBI lineage: Eukaryota > Metazoa > Chordata > Actinopteri > Cypriniformes > Cyprinidae > Schizothorax > Schizothorax lantsangensis. The sequence goes on along the minus strand of CM049854.1, from coordinate 7,515,494 downwards.
AGCTCTATCTCTCTTTTCAACCAGATGATACAACGGTAGCTGCACGGATCTCAGGCTGCCTGGCGGACATCTCGGCATGGATGAAAGAACATCACCTACAGCTCAACCTGGCAAAGACTGAGCTACTTGTCGTCCCTGCCACTCCGACTCTACAGCATGACTTCTCGATTCAATTAGGCACATCAATAATTACCCCATCAACTTCGGTCAGAAATCTTGGTGTAATCTTTGATGACCAGCTGACCTTCAAAGAGCACATTGCAAAGACTGCTCGATCTTGCAGGTTTGCGCTACACAACATCAGAAAAATCAGGCCCTTCCTGACAAAGCATGCTGCGCAACTTCTTGTCCAGGCCCTTGTCGTTTCTAGGCTGGACTACTGCAATGCCCTTCTGGCTGGTCTTCCATCAAACACAATCAAACCTCTACAAATGATTCAGAATGCAGCGGCACGACTGGTCTTCAATGAGCCCAAAAGAACCCATGTTACACCTCTCTTCATCTCACTGCACTGGCTACCAGTGGCAGCTCGCATCAAGTTCAAGACACTGATGCTTGCATACAGAACGACCACAGGCTCAGCACCCTCCTACTTCCACGCACTATTACAAATCTACATCCCCTCCAGAAGTCTGAGATCTGCTAGTGAGCGACGCCTTGTGGTACCATCACAGAGAGACTCAAAATCACTCTCCAGAACATTCTCATTCACCATTCCTGGATGGTGGAATAATCTTCCCACCCCTATCCGGAATGCTGGATCCCTGTCAATCTTCAAGCAACAACTGAAGACTCATCTCTTTCGGTACTACTTGACTTCATCCTAAACTTTAAAAAAAAAAAAAAAAAAACTTTCCCTTTATCTTTCTCTCCTTCCCTTGCTAGCTTGTACTTATTTGAACAATGACTGAGACTTGGTGTTACGAGCACTTCCTCTGTCTGATTGCCTCTTCAAGATGAATCGCTTTATGTACTCCCCAATTGTAAGTCGCTTTGGATAAAAGCGTCTGCCAAATGACTAAATGTAAATGTAATAAAGTACATTTTTTAAATGTAAACGAATGCATTACAATTTTTTTATTATATGTTGAATAACTGACTTTACAATTTACTTCCAGGTTTCTCAGTTACTTTGGTACATTTCTCAGATCACAGCTTAAATTCTCAAAACTATATGTTCAACATCATCTAGTCACTTGTGCTCATCATTAACGCAATTTGTCTCTTTTGAACAAGTAACAAATGCTTCATTACATTCGGTACAATTGATTATGTACACAGTTGTCTGCTGTTTCCTATTATCAATTGCTTGTGTCATGTTGCTGTTGTGTCAACGTTTTAGGATTAAAATATCAAAACATTATTTATGCATTCCTAACTGCAGGTTAAAGCATTAGCATGGCGTAGCGTCTGGGCATGCAGGGTATGCATGTGCACATGGGCCCGGGCAGATTGGGGGCCCGCCGAGCCGAGGGGGAACTTTTAATTGACACAAGGGAACGAATATAGAGCCCTGCACGGCCTGCCCTTGTCCGACCCGAGCCAGTGTCTTTATTCTCTCTCTCGTTTTCCCCTTTACACAGCTTCTGTTGCAGCCATTAAAAAAGTTCAGTTTTGGTTCATAATGGCAAAGTGATTATATTTAGTTTCGTTTCATTATTAAGTTAATTTAGAAACATGATTGGAACATTTTATGTTTGTTAAATTCAAGTTGTATTATTTTTGTATTATTCACCAGACAGTGAGTTAAGCATATGTTTGATCAGTTTAGCCTTCTCAAATAAACACGATTTTAGACATAAAAATGTCATGCATTTCACAATATACATTTAAAAATTTAAGATAAATGTGTGATAAATATAAAATCGTTTGTGCTAAAAGTGGAAGCTGAAGCTCTCTTTGAGGCTCTAGCCTCAAAAATCACTTGCATTTTTTTTTTCTTAATAAGAGTGGAAAATTAAAATACGCCGTAATTTTTCATCATAAAGGTAAGAGTATACATCATTCGAAGCTGCAAACAGTTTTATTTGTGTGCACTCACAATATCAACAAAATGTTTTGCATTTTAAAATAAAGAAAACAAACAGGGTCTTGATCTTGAGCAGGAACACTTCACAAAAACTGAACCGAAACTCACTGACATAATAAATATATTTATAGAATGCTATAAAATACTACTTTACAACGAAATAATTCAAATCAAATATTAATAACTCTTTCATTAGCCGATGTAATCGTAAAGATGCATTTCTCTCTAAAGGCGCATCCAATGAGGATATATATGGGGAGTCAGGATCTTCAAACTTAATACCAATTTTATTTTATTTTTTCTGGGCCGCTGTGCCAAGATTGTGTTTGCATGCAGTACAAATACCCTACAGAGGCATCTCAGTGTCACACTGAAAAATAACTATATAAGATTAACGTCATACTAAATTAATAAAGTCAAAATTACGATAATAAAATCATATTATATTGCGTGAAATTAATGTAAAAATTACACTCCGAAAAAAAAAAGAAAAAAAAATCCATTGTTCTTAACACGAAAAACAGCAATAACACATAGGCTTATAGATATTTTTGAAACTCTAATTGATCGATTTCGTGAAACATTCGTTTGTATAGATTGTTCTGATTTTTTTTTCAATATGATTCAAATATTTATTCATGTTTATTTCGTGATGCAAATATTAAAGAGGAAAATATCATTGATTCACATGCAGCTTGAACTGAGGCGAATGTAGTTACCTCACTACAAATAAAAGAGCGCAAAACACATTTATTGTTTGTATTTGATCTTAAAATTTACAGAAAGATGAGACTTTGTGTTATAATAAAAAAACACAAAGCCTATTGCGATTATTGGGTGGCTTGCGTGCAATGAATAGACTTGAAAACGTTAAATATTATTTCCAAGCATTTATAACATTAAATCAGCTTGTGAATAGTCACGTAATGTTATTTACGTCAGAAAAATAGTTGTAGCCCATATCATTTGGGGGGGCCATACACATTTTTTGCATATGGGCCCAGGGCTGACTTGCTACAATCAGTGTCTTCAATTAATGATTAAAAACAGCAAAATGCTGAGCAAACAAGGAAAAAAAAAACATTGTAAAAAAACACAAGAAAACAGAGCTGAGCTGTACAGTAAATATTAATGGTTTCAAGAGTTTTCACAATTTCTCTGCAATGAACCATTGTGTTTATTTGAAGAAATCTCAATAATCATATTTCTGTGGGACATGGAAAAGTCTTCCATAAGTCTCCTTTTAATTTTTATTTTCCAAAGAAGAAAGAAAAAGAAATAAGTGTTTGGGACAACATAAACATCTCTATCCTCTCTGGTATTCTGTTCAACATAGTTTGTGGCAAAACCATTTACGGTCCTTGTATTATTTTATTCTATGCTTGGTACTTTTTTTTCCCACGAGAACTTGCATTTGGGAATGTGGACAAAACTTGTGCTGTTGAAATTATTAACATATACCAGCAACACATGAGAATGCATCAATATATGTATAAATTTGCAAATAAATGTTTAAGGTTTCAAAATAAAACTTTAAACTGTTGGCTTTAGTATTTCTATCATAAATATGTGGCCAAACATTACAGATTAAATGCAATTAAACATTAGATAAACAATGGTTTGCTCGTGATGTAAAGTGTAACAACAATCGTCAGGCTGCTCGCGCCCTCTGCTGGCATTTGTTATAATACATAAAATACGTACGTTTATTGTTTGTACATTTCTTAGTAAAACAATATGACTACTTGCTTTTGATAGTTTATTTCAACCAATTATTATTGCCTCATTATTACATGTATTTAATTCGTACTAAAAGCTATTGTTCACTTATCTTAATTACCAAAAATATATAAATAAAATCTTTAGCAGATGATTAACAAAATAATCATTACTGACAGCCCTAGTTAAAACATTTGAAAATGAACCTGCATTGTTTTGAAATTTGTGATTAGAATAGTATTTTCCTGTCATATTTCCGGACAGCTTTTTCCCTCAGGCTATCAGGCTAATGAACAGTCAGAACTAATTCACCATACATCACACTCCCACTCACACAACATGCCATGCACTGCACTTTAACACCGTTCTACTGGACTACACGCACACACTGCAATAATACAACCTATCTGCTATCACTGGATACCATACAATACACATCCACGACATTGCATATGCATAATCTGTTGCACCTTTGCACAACTAATCTGTTGTAAATGTATAATCTGTTGCACCTTCACATATTACTATGTAAGATGTGTACATAATGTAGAATGTGTACATACAGTGTATTGGTAACTAAGTATGTCTTTATAGTACACTGTGTATATTGAGTACACATTGTCTTCTGTACAGTCTGTAAATATGTACTGTCTATATGTAAATTGTTCTGGTTTTTTTTGCACTGTCTGGACCACGCTCTCAAGAATTTCACTCACCAAGGCACTTGTGCTGTGGTGATGTGACAATAAAAGTGATTTGATTTGATTTTGTCATTTTTGATTTATTGATAGGCTACTAAAATGACTTCATCTCCTGAAAACAATATCGCATATAGTCTGATATTGTGAGCTAATGTATTCACACATTGCATAGTCAGCTATGTTAATTAAAATTCTTACAACCATCAAAAGTAAAAGCTCAGAATGACATATCCCAGAATATTGTGTTTATAGATTATAATTATTCAATTTATGTGTTTATATTTGAAGTTGTTGTAAATAATCGTGAACATAACATAAAATTGCGACTTTGATGGTGTATAATTTGCACAGTCATTAATCTCCAAGAGAAAGTGAATGAATTCTTTTTTTTTTATGTTTGTAAACAGTACAGAGATGACATTAATGATGTACAACTTTGTATGCAATACACAATTTGTATCAAGGATATATTCAATGTCATCAGAACACAGGAAAGTAAAAGAAAAAAAGTTAATGATTGATAACAAAGAAAATAAGAAAACCTAGAAAAAAACACATGAGGGTAAGATATTAATTTATTGTGGTGGTGACATACTCCTTCTCCGGCGTTGGTGTCACGCGTCTGTGTTGCGACGTACTCCTTCTCACACGTAAAAACTACACGACTGCCTACTTTGGTTGGTAATCCATGGCACGATTCAACCCTCATAGCTATACACTCGCACACACGCACACACACATCAGTTCCAGCATTGCTAACTTGACAGCCAGTTGGTACTTTATCAAAATAAAATACAGTGAGCCAAACATCAGCGCGCCCGCCTCTGTGTCACCCTTGGCATTCGCTGTTCTTCTGCTGGCGGTTATCAAACAGCGTTGCATTGCTGCGGCGCCCCCTTCTGAATTGGGGGTGAATTGCCTGTATTCGTCGTAAGGCCTCATGCACTGAACCGAGATGCCTGTACTGTGACGGTTCGGTATGAATACATGTACCGTGCCACCCCTAATAGCCATAGACATCATATTAGATAGACGCCCTATCGACCGCTACTGCCTATTGGCGCTGACGAGCGGTGGGGCCGCCATCTTAAACCGGTCACCCGCTCCATTCACTGTAATGTGTTTGGCTGGTGCAATGAGCTGTCAGCGCATTTAATTAATCATACCTCACTTAAAACCGAACTGATTTTTTACGCGGGTTTTTTTCTGCAAAGGTCATATATGTAGCTATGATACAGGACACATGGTTCGGCATATTTTAATATTCATAGCAGGAATTAATATTCATTTAATATACTTAACAGTAATATAACATTCTGATATGAGATATAAAGTGACCAGACGTCCAAAATCAAAATATGTGATGTAGGATATAAGGTATTTTATAAATCACACACTATAAATATGATAAAGAAGCAAAACAGATAGTTACAGTAAAGTAAGGTATTTTAATAAGTTTAAGAAACAATTTATTATGATTTGTCTCACACACACAAACACACACTATCTCTCCCTCACACATTCTCTCTCTCACACACTCTCTCTCTCTCTCTCTCTCTCTCTCACACACACACACACACACTCTCTCTCACACACACACACACTCGCTCTCACACACACACACACACTCGCTCTCACACACACACACACACACACACACACACACTCGCTTTCACACACACACACACACACACACACACACACACACTCGCTCTCACACACACACACACACACACACACTCGCTCTCACACACACACACTCGCTCTCACACACACACACACACACACACACACACACACACTCGCTCTCACACACACTCGCTCTCACACACACACACGCTCTCACACACACACACTCGCTCTCACACACACCTTCGCTCTCACACACACACACACACACACACACACTCGCTCTCACACACACACACACACACACTCGCTCTCACACACACACACTCGCTCTCACACACAAACACAAACACACTAAAACCCCTGAAAGAGGACTGTTTTGCAGAGCTTCTTTCTCGTGCTCCCTTTCTGTAGTTCAAGAGAGGCGAGTTTGGCAACATGGTGGAGCCTTATCTTTAAAAACACAGACACAACCAATGACAACAAGTCAGACTGATGGTTGTCGATGCCAAACTGGGTCTCCTCAATGTGCTCCCCAAGAAGGAAAACATCCTCTGTTCCAATCTCCTCCCGCACAATGTGCGTGACTGTTGACACCTTAGGAGCTTGTATTGTTGAAGCTCGGCGGATCACCCTCTCTGCAGCTCTCAGCACCTTATAATAATAATAAAAATAAGACATATTTATAAAGCGCTTTACACAATACTCAAATACACTTTACAGAACAGAGAAAATAAGAACAAAGTACCCATAATATACAAAGATAAAAAAAACAAGATAATAGGATCAAACCTTCACTGTGCCCTGTGATGGAATCACTAGGCCACCGTTGTTTTTCAGGGTTAGAAGGTGGTAGTTCTTGTCAAATGAAGCTGGTCTAGCATCTCTGACCAAGCTTGCACGGCACACATCACAGGACAGCTTTCGAAGAATCTGCCGGACTACAAACCCTGCTATGTAGACCAGAGCATTTTCCACCAGACCTCCAAACCGAGTGGGAAGATAACTGTGGTCACACACAAGGGCCGGAATGTTGGCGAATGGAGATGGGTGCTCTTCAGCAGTTTCAGCAGAGGACATCTCCACAGCAGACAGGGACACAGTGTGATCTTGGGCTGTCACATTGCCTGTCTCACCAGGTGAGACACCACACTGAACCATCAGACGGCGGAAGATTGCCTGGAACTGGCATGCCGATGGATTGTTATTCCAGCCGCCTTGTATGGAAAACAGGCACACAATACATACATTACTCACAAGACAAAGATATTCATTAGGTATATTTTCAGAATTTACTGTAATTTAAAAGAACACCGACCCTACCTGAGGCTCTGATTGAATTAAATAGGAGCTCTAAATGATCCTGGCTGAACCTGTAGGTGAGCACATACCGCTGAACTTGGAGCAGTTCAGGAATCATCAGCATCAACGTGTCGATATTGATGACAAATCCAATGATCGACAAGTACCTGCAAAAGAAAAAAGTTGTATTACTCTGATCATGGCGAAAGAAGACACCCCAAGAAAGCTTCATGTGAAACAGCTACTAGGGTGGATATATTAGGAATGGGATCAGTTTCTTGTTTAACTATATAGTATACTTGTAGACAATGGAACAATATCTTGGAACAATGTAATTGCAGAACTGGGAGAACTTAAGAACAACACATGCAATACCTACCATTTTGCCCTACCCTACATGTAATTGATGTTGTGTAATGCCTACCATTTAGAAACATCTAGTACCTGAAACACACTGAATACAAGATAATTCCAACAGAAACAAAACTGCATTAAAAAAAACATTTAAACAAGAGAACATCATATCAACATACATACCATCTTTCTGACACCTGCATAAAGTTGATGTTGTGTAATACATACCATTTAGAAGCATCTAGAACCTGAAAAACACACCAATAAAAAAACAAGACAATTCAGGCACAAACAAAACTGAAGCAGTTAGGAGCATCTTAGGAACTCGATGCATAACGGAACAACGGAGCATCTTAGGAACGCGATGTTTGTAGGAACAATGTCATTGAACTCATGTCATGAACTTAACAAGCACCATTATAATAGACCTCTTAGATCGGTGAAGCGGTGTTCCATCTCTTGTTACCAAAGTGAGCAAGTACTCCCTGGCTCTTGACAAAAATGCTTTCCTGTCCATCCAATTCAAAGCACCCAAGGGAGCTTTGAATCCTTTGGCATGAGGATTGCGTCCATTCATTGTATCAAACAGCCTGTCAATAATCTATATAGAAATATCGGTACTTAAAATCAATATCATTACTTGGTTTCATTAGGTATCAGATAAAATATCTCATTAGAAATCAATACTCATCTATTCAAAATATACAGAGAATACAGTACATATTTCTAAACTTTATGCTCAATGAGTAAACATGCAAGTATTAATATTTACTTGACTTCCTTTCCATAGGTATGCTTTGTACTACAGCAAATTTCACAGGTTTACCACTCCGATGAATTATAAAAAAATAAATATAAAAATATGTACTTGGATCTATAATCACTAATTGTATTACCTCAATGAATTGTGCTGTTGCCTCACAGTCCTTAAACTGAGAGTACCCAAGATCCCTCATTGTGCGGAGAGCCACTGACACGGAGCGACTCAGTGTCTGTGCAGCCAGGGACACCCTCATCTTGTGGTTTTCAAAGTAGACGTGTTTGTCTGTAATTTTATTGGCAGCATGGAGTCCATCTTTTTTTTGCACATCATTGAGATGATTGATGTACCTCCAATTGATCTGTCCGGTGGTTGTTGCAACTGGACTGTATGCCTGCAGAGTAAGAATCAGTCACTGCTCAAACAAGTACAAACAGCAAAATGTTGATCATCACGTCCAGCCATAACTGTGTAAATGGACAGACAACAATATTTAGATATAACTTTTAGCAGCAGAGGCATAACTTGTACAAATAGGTCTACAACGATCATTATTTACCTGCAACATATTACGTGCCAACTTGAGCATGTGGCAAGCGTCCATCATTACGAACACTTTCTCGCCAGTCACCGGATGCGAGAAACTGGTTTGAAGCGGCTTTCGTGGGTCTCCCTTCAGCTCACACCCAAGTTGGTTGCACATGCTCACATTGGAGGCATGACCATCCATTGTCACACATACCACCCTAATGCCCCGTGAGTGCAGCTCCTCCAAAGCATGACTGAGAAGGACCCTTTGTGTTTCCGGAGAGAGAGACTTCGTCAGGAAGTAAGCAATGGGAGCCTTCCAATGTCCTTGTAGGCCAACCACCATGAACACAAGAGCCTCAGTGGCAACATCAGTCTCACTGTTTCCATCACCCATGTCTACAAAACCAGACATTGACTGTGTATGTGGATTATATTGCACATGTTTTCTGATGGACATGGCATCCAACATGAGTGAAACACATCCATATTTAGCCTGGTCTCCCTGGCATCTTCTCTCCAGCATATCCAGCATCATCTTATTCAGGCCAGGTTTGGCATCCACCGAACGCAGCCACCTGTAAAAAAATTTGAGAAGAAGCTTTTCAACGTGTTTGAATCAGTAATTTCCAAAAATTAAATTCGGACAAAATTAAGCCTACCTTTGTATTGTGTGTGGATGTGGGAGGGGAAAATGTCGAGTCTCTCTGAGGTATTTGTATGCCTTTGGACCATGTAGATGGAGCGTGAGCGCAAACTCTCTGTAGTCCTTTGTGTACTCATGGCCTTGCTTTGCCATGTGGTCTATCTGAAGATCTGAAATGTTATGATTTAAAATGAATAAGTCCCCTTCAGATAATAACTAAGGAGTTTAATAAAGAGAGTAAGAAGAATAACATGTACATGAATTTCAAAGTGCTCATTTTTTCTTACCGGAGTAGAATTCAAGCTTCTCTTTGAGCTCTTCATTAATGAGGTTCTTTTCCCTCAAATCCCCCAAAAGACTCTTCACTGTGGTTTTTGCCCTCTTTTCTCTGGCCACGGAATTCTTCTTCTCTCGCTCTAGACTTTCCACTCTTGCCAAGGCTTCATTGAGCCTGGTCTTAAGAGCGGTAGGAGAAGCAGGAAAGGCATAGCCATGATCCTAGTAGAAAGAGGGATGAACGAGGTTTGAGTAATGTTTCACTTCATAAACATCACTTTGACACCACTAGTTTATGGCCCACATTCTTTCTTATAGTCATCACCTGTCAAAGCAACTGCCAGCACTGTGTGTGTGTGTGTGTGTGTGTGTGTGTGTGTGTGTGTGTGTGTGTGTCAGCAATGCATGTTCAACATGTCTTAAATTGTGTGTATGGGTTTATTTGTGTGTATGGGTTTATTTGTGTTTAAAATGAGTGGCAGCAAACAAGTGATATTTTAATATGTCCAGGAAACATTATGATATATGGTGTTTAGAAATATTCACATCATTAGGCTGAGGTTGTGGGCTTGAGGTTGCCGTTTCCTGGGAATCCTGAGAGGCCACAGACAGGCTTTCTTCAGCTCTTCTGGAGGTAGATGTAGGCCTGCCCTTTTCCAACTAAAATGAAAAAGCATAATACATATTGAAATATGTATAAAGGGATAAGTATCTTACCCTGGCCCGTGATTGATAATATAATATTTACATTTATGAATACCAATAGCCTTATGAGGATACACCTACTCTTTGGAGGTGAACCGGGAAGCTGAAGACGGATGGAATAACACCATCTCGGAGTCTGACAATCTGACCCGTCCTATCAAAATCCCCCTGCTTAAAATGTTGAGAGCAAAGCACTGATGAATCACTTGCATGGAATCCTTCTCTCCTCAAAGCCACTTCCCACTTCTTCCTCACATCTTTGTCCTTGGGAAACCTTCAAAATGAAAATGGAAGATTTTGGAGAGTCTAACGTACACAAAAACATTTCACAAAGGAGGTCAAGCTTATTTTCTTCCTTCACATTTCTTAGAACCTTTCTTCAACAAAACTCCTATTTTGAAATAAAGGAATTAAGCTACTGAAAAGTTACTTGATTCAGTAAATAGAGAGGCTAACAACAAAATACTAAGTTACTAGCTAAGCTACAAGTAGTGACTGCCCAACACTGATAATACAGTCTATGACACTTGTGTAAAATTCACTGGCCAATGTTAATATACCAATAATAATAAAAAAAAATCTACATAGAATTATTGTGTCGATTTTAATCTAAAGCCCTATTCGGACAGGATTAACTTTACAAGGGTAGATGGAGTAATAATGTAATTTTACCACAGGACCTCTGTAATATTAATGGCCAATTCACACGGGATAAGATATCTCAATAAAACTAGCAGAAGTGGGAGGGGTAACTCGATTTGCGTATCGTCGTCATGTGTGTATTACATTGCTTCCTGAAATCACGTGCACAAACACAAATGAAATTACCAATATATATTTATACTAACGTACATGGCCGTTGAATGCTTGTATCTGATAACCGAGACGTTCTTGTAATTATTACTTTACCCCCCCTCTCCATGCCGGTGCAGTAAACATAGCCTAGCTAACGTTAGCTGACTACGATTCCAGTAGTAATGTCAAAGATCCTTGCTCCTTCTCATTTATCTGGTAGTATTCTATTCACAAAATACAACCAATAGAGCGGTAAATGTTGAAACTTACTTGTGAAAAGTAATCCCCTTTGACCTTATTTGCGATGGTTCGCCGATTAGAACAAGAAAATGCTCCACAGTGCTCTGGCATCTTAACTGCTGCTACGCAACGAAACTAGGAGTACGACCGGTTCAAGATGGCGGCCGTATTTCTCGGCGCCCAGCGGCCAATAGGGTATCTAGTCTCTATATGATATCTATGCTAATAGCTATATGCTATAAGTGCATTATTGTATAAACTTACAATGTTTATTAATATTACTTAGCTATTTATCCTTTTCTTTTTCTTTTTTTTAGTGTTATCAGCCTATCTCCATATATTCATTTTTTTCTTCAGGAAATTGTATGTTGATGCTTATATATTCAATGATGTTACATTCATATTGTTATTTTCAGTAATGCAGGTATAACTGAAATGTTCTACAAATAGATAAAAAGAGCTCTGCCAGCATTTCACTGATCGTTCATTTATTATGTATTTTGGTGAAGATATTATATATGCTGCTGTATGCTGTACTCTAGCATTTGATGTTTATGTTTAATCATTTTTTTTTTAATGATTTTTGACCTTTTATACCGTTTTGAATACTGAAAAAAACATTTTTATTTTTTTAATTTATTTTTTACTTGAAATGTTATTGAATCACATTAAAATGAAGTATAAAAATAATATTTGGTCCCACTTCATACTTGGTGACTTTAACTACTATGTACTTACATTAAAAAAATAATAATAATAATAATAACAAATAAATAAATAAGTACAATGCACTTATTGTGTTCATATTGTATTGCAGAACACTTTTGCTGCTATTGAGGTGGATATTTCTAAGGTTAGGGACAGGTTCGGCAGTATGAGCAGATTTAAGGGGTTAAGGTGTAAGGGTCCACCATCTAAACTATAAATGTGATTACAGAAATTAATTACAGATGTAACATGCAGGTTTTTTATTATTATTTATATAAGTGCAATGTAAAAACGTGTGTACACAATAAGTGCATTGTATCAAATGATTAATTTTGAATGTAAGTACATAATAGTTAAGGCCACCTTCATTTCCAGTGATATCGTCGACTTGATTGAACAGAAACGTTTTGAACTGAACTGAGCTGGACGATGCCATCACTGAATTCAATAATGAAATGCCTTTAATTGAAAATTGAGTGTTTAATATTGTCATTTTACATTATTGACACTATTTTCCTATTTTGATATTGTGCAGTTGCTTTGACACAATTTGTATTGTTAATATAAATAAAGGTGACTTGACTTGACCTAATATAAATGGGGCCAAATGTTTTAAATGGATTGTGAAGAAATACAGTTTAACACAATTTAAAATATTAAAATATATTGTAAATAGCTTAAACTTGATCTTAAGCATATGTTGAAATAAGCTTAATATATATATTGTTTCAAAATAATACATTTAATATGCATTTAGTATAGCATAATTTAAATATACTATGTCCAAAAAAAGCACAATTTAAATATATTTCCTTTTCACCTGGTCTGCTTGACTACAGCAGAAGTGAAACTGGAGTGTTTCAGTCCAGATCATGTAACCAATCAAACAGTGACTCTGGGAGTGTGGGCTGAAAATCTCATTTGCATTGTCAGGGTGGAGTGATTGTGATCCTCTCAGAATAGAGCAGCTCTGTCTCCAGAGACCATGTTCAAACCCCAAGAGCTTTATTTGACTAGATTTACTGATCAAGCTTCTGAAAAGCACCTGAACAAACACTACATGCATCTTCATCTGTTAGTTGAATGATGTTGTCAGACACAAATGGAGCTTGTTGAGAAGCTTTATTGAATGTTGCAGCAAACACAGCAGATTGAAAGATCAGCCAGTGCTTTGACACTAGAGCTCTCTTTCAGTATTGAGTTGTAAATGACTACAGCTGCAGCACTAGACTCATGTGAATCCTGCCTGACACAGGACACTCAGATACGGCTCATCTTCAGGAGAGAGCAGCGCTCACTGGAGAAACATCAGCACTGCGAGCGACTAACAGAGACTCTTGTGGAACGAGGCCTCATGAGGAGCTCCAGCATGTGTTACTCTGCAGACGTACAGCTCTCCCTCTTCCCAGCGTGCTTTGCTGAGGGTCAGGACGCTACTGCGGCTGTAGCGGCCGTCCTGCTCGCTCTCTGCGCTGGTCACAACCCCCTCGGTGACCTCTGAGCCGTCCAGTGTCCAGCTCACCAGCGCCCCCTGTGGAGAGTAAGAGCTGAGCAGACAGAGCAGTGCGGCTGAGTCTCCAGAGATCTGCAGCAGAGACACTGAGGGCTTCACTGTGGGACCAGCTGCAGGAGACAAACACAACACATTCACAAACACACAGAAAACACACTGCAGCTCCAGCACTCTTCTGTCCTGCAGCATTCACAGCATTTCAACATGACTTTCAGCAGCAGACATGAAAAATGCAGTCAAAATCACAACAATCGCATCATTCATCAGATTCAACATCACTACAGATGTACAATATACAAACTACACAATCACTATATACATTTACATGAAACCTCATAAATGAAACTTAACATACTAAAGTCCTATTTGGACGGTAATTGTTTCTCATATGGATGATATTTTCTTTTATTTTATAAAATAAAATAAAATTTATTTTATTTACAATTTTATTCTTACTATTGTGGAAAATGTATTTAAAAAAGACTTATTATATAAAATGTATTATTATTATTCCAAGCATACTTTATAATATATAATCTTATTTATTATTTGATTATTTAAATATCCTGTTTAAAAATAGGAAAATAGACGTGCTATTGTTGTATATAATTATACGTGATATAGTTATGTATTTAATAACTGTATATAGCCTAATACACATTTTAAAATAGTACTTCATACCAGCTGCTGTCTAATAAAGACTCATTTCAAATGTTTACATGCTTTTCTTCTCTTTCTGCTCACATTCGCTGTGGTGGAGCAGTTATAAAATATTGTTCTTTTAAATACTTTCCAGCATTTCATAAATAAATATGTATGCAAATTACACCGAAGTGCAACAGTTACGTTACGGTGTTCAGGAGTGCTCAAAAAGGGTTTAAACACTGAATTTTGAATCGATTTATTCTTGTAAACTCGGAGATGTGGATTCAGACGGCGATTAAATCACCACACGACCTCGGTGTTTGTCAAAAAATAGTAGGTGATTCAGCCAGGGATTTTTACACGAGTGGTGAGAGAAAAACACTGACATCTGGATTCAAACGGCATTAAAATCATCAACTACTCTGTAAATGCTGAAAATCACTTACGTCCCCCTGAGAAACAATTACCGTCCGAATATGACTGCTTTCATTGCAGTTATTCTTATATTCAAACATAAAGATCTAATATTTTAGTACATATATTCTCTTATATTTTTCTTTACAATTATCCAAAATGTAACAAAAAATTTACATATTTTTTTTTTATTGTATTATAAATCACTAATTTATAAGCACAACATGAGATTCAAAATCATTGACTGAACTATAAAAGTAACTACATCTATATTCAAATGTCACTTTTTTCATGTATGAAATCTATAATAAAAATATTTATTATATTAAAGTATTTATGAACACAGTGTAACAATGAAGGAAAAACAAACCTGAGATGAACTGATAAAACTCATATTGAGTAACATTATAGAAATGTGTTTAGACAAGATTTGTGTGTTCAATAAGAATAATCCAGTTCTTAATGTGACAAAAAAAATTCAATTAAACATTTATTATGCATTTTTTTGGCGGCTTTAACATTTTCTTATTTTTCTTATTTTTTATTAATTTTAAATTAAATTATAATATTTTTATATAGGAGAATTGAAAATACAAACTTACCGAGCACCAGTTTAGTTCCTCCACCGAATGTGTACCACAGTGATACAATCTAATGAAGCGTCTATTTCACTCGAGTGAACACAAACTCCAGCAGAGAGAGAAACAACACTTCAACACACTGATAGTAGAAACACCTCAGCTGATGACAAAATCATTTCCTAATATTTGGTATTCTTTTCATAATCTGTTGAAGAGTTTAATCATCTAATTTACAATAGACTTGATTCAGACTTTATTGTACCATATATTTCTCATTCATTCTCTTGTTGTGTGCTGACTAACAATTTTTTAAGGGAATATATTTGATGATCTGTGACCTCTGAGGTGACCTTTCACTTCTATTATTATGATGATGTTGTGGAGTTTCTCATAATGATGCTTCTGTTCTTCATCTTGATTCATCATCATGATTCACAGAAAAACATGCAGCTTCAGTCAAATTAATGAGTAATTCTGAACTTTAGATTTATGTTTTTCAGTCTAGTCTCATTTGACACAATTATGAATCCTGATTATCTTTTTACAAGATTTACCATATAGCAAATATCAACATTGATTCAACATTAAAAAGTTGAGGGGGCATGGAATCAACTTTCTTCTCCCCTAGGTTGTTCTAAATACAGTACAAAATAAATACATAATAAAATAAAATAAAGTAGTATATAATTTTAGTAATAACAAAACTAGTGTTTTTTTATATATATATATTTTAAAATCATCTACACTCATGATTTGAAAAATCCAGTCATTTCAGTGACCAAAAATGTTATGCATAATGTTGGTCCCTCCTTAATACTTTCAATGAATAGATACATTAATCATGAATGACTAGAATAGGTGAATACATTATTTCTTCAGCAGCACTTGAAACTGAAAATGTTGCATCCACACTGACAGATGTTAATATAAAGACTAGTGTCACATAATCCAGCCAAACAACGAACAAAACAAAACAAAACATTTTATAATTAATCAATGTCATTATCAGTAAATTGTTTAGAAACACTACTCTGAAAATAAAACATTATATATAAAGAGAGTTTATTAGTTTTCTTAGCAGCACAAGTTGTTGTAAATCCTGCCCACTTCTTTGCATCGTCAGCACATGCTTCAGTGCTCTGAGAGTGTTTATAGTGCTGCGAGTTTAACACTTCATGACTGAGAGCAGAACACAATCTTCATCATCACACAAGACACAACAACAACAATGAACAACATCATCATCCTCATCTGGACACTCACACTGTTTGCTCAAGGTTTGTAGTAAAACTTTTATAAAGACAATTCTTTTAAAATGTGAAATATACATCATTTTTAATTCTTATCCTTTGCTCCTTTCTTTCAGAGTGTAGAGGACAGATCACTGTAACTCAGAGTCCATCATTAATAACAACAGCTCAACCAGGACAAGAAGTCAGAATAAACTGTAAAACCAGCAGTTCAGTGTATAATGGTAATTACTTACACTGGTACTTACAGAAACCTGGAGAAGCTCCTAAACTCCTCATATATGTGACATCAAGCCGTTACACTGGAACTTCATCTAGATTCAGTGGCAGTGGCTCTAACAGTGATTTCACTCTGACCATCAGTGGAGTCCAGACTGAAGATACAGGAGATTATTACTGTCAGAGTGAACACCAGATCAGTGGTAGCTGGGTGTTCACACAGTGATAAAGAGTCGTACAAAAACCTCCGTCAGTCAGAGTCACAGTGACTGCACTGATACAGCTGAGAGATACTGCAGCTGCTGATGGATGTGAATCATCTCAATCACTCTTAGATCATTATATTACAATGCAGAACAATACAATATATTACAATATATTACACATCGATCTGATAATGAATTAAATCTGCACTGGTTAGGTTAATCACTGATGGCTGAATAAAAAACGCTTAACTCTCAAAATCTCAAAAAATCATCCACTGTCCACAGCATTGCAGTCAAAAACTTAATTAACCTTTATTATATTTTAAAATAAAGTACTGTAACACTTTCAAGGACCAATTCTCACTATTAATTAGCATGCATGTTACTATTGGCTCTTCATTGGTACTTATGAAGCACATTTTAATGCCTTATTCTGCATGACCATATTACATCCTTTTATCCTACCCCATAACTATTAATAAGAAGGAAATTAAGAGTTTAATCAGGCAAATGTCATATTTAATAGTTGGTTAATTGTGAGAACTGGACCTTAAAATAAAGTTTTCTCTGGCTTGTACAAAGTGAATTTTGACCTGTGTTGCAGTTAGTTTAATCACTATAGAGGATGAACAAAATAACGTCTTGATGCTGAACATCCCAAAATATCATCCATTGTCAACAGAGTTGCAGTCAAAAACTGAATTAACTGAATTATTATATTTAAACATTAAATTACATAGAATCAAAAACCGTATATGATGTCTGTGCAGCAGCATGTATTGAATGTATTTAACCTGATGTCGCTGAGTGTTTTAGTCGAGTCTGTTCATGTCATGTCGAGTCTGTTTGTACTTTGAATATCACTTTTATTTAATAAATCTGCACTTGGATTCACTACGCCAGGGATACTCATATCTGGTTCGTGAGATCTACTTTCCTGCAGAGTTTAGCTCTAACCCTACCCAAACACACCTGAGCATGCTAATCAATGTCTTCAGGATCATTAGAAAATCACAGGTAGGCGAGTTTGATCTGGGTTGGAGCTAAACTCTGCAGGAAAGTGGATCTCGCGAGCCAGATTTGAGGATCACTGCACTACGCTCTCGCCTCAGTGGACTATCTTTACAGCTGTGAGGTCAAAAACACATTTGAAGCGTCACGTTTTAAAAGAAGAACCTGGATGATCCTCGAGACTTCCTTTTATGTTTAGCAGAAACCAAACACTTTCATTCATAAGAAGAACCTCGTACCAGCAGTCAAGCACAGTTGCTAGTGTGACGGTTTGAGGATGATTTTGTTGAATCAGGAACTGGACGCTTTGCAAACATTCAAGTTTTGGGAATGGCACAGTATCTTTGTTATATATTTTGTGTTCCAAATGATAACTTTCTTATCCATAACAAAAACAGACTTTTTGCAACATTTAAGTTAAACTGTATTTCTGAACATTGTACAGTTCTGCAAAACACTGATAGCAAATTATGCAAATAATAAAGGATAACAATACAGATGTCTACATTATGTCGGCTCTGTCTCATATGTAGTGATGAGTATTCATAATTCAAGTTATTCTACTGAACTGCTTTCTCCTAAACAGTCCTCTTTCTTTTTGGAAAATTTGCTTCATTCCAGAGAATCTGTTTGTCTAAACAGTCCTGTATGTAACTTAAGTCCTATTATTTTTAGTGAGTTTTGTTCATACGTTACTACTTTTTTGAAAGAGTTACAGTAAAAAAAATAGTTTTAAAAGGAGACACAGAATAGAGGTCCACACTATTTCACCAAGGTTCATCCACTTGGAGATTTCCAGCCTCGCCGCTGATCTGAGGTGACCTTTGACCTCTTTTTGTCATGGAGTTTCTCATAATTATACTTCATACACAGCACAGTCATTATGATGCAGAGGGGAAAAAATGCAGCTTCAATCTAAACTCACATAAAAAGATTTTGATGATTTTTATAAACTGATTAAAAAATAGGCCACATGAAAAGATTTCCCAAATGGCATCATGTCATTGTTTCAGTGCTGAATTAACACTGATGTCTAACACTGAATCTATATTTATCTTGTCTGTTAATTCTAACATTGAGGAACCATAAATATTAATCTTGTTGTTGTTGTTTATGTAATTATATTCAAAATTTTGCAAAATAAATTTAGTTTCCTTATTCCTTATTTTATTTTGTTTCCTCTAATGATTGATTGGATGATAAAACATTATTTTGCACTTACATCTTCCTTTATATGTAGTGCACATGAGATCATGAGATATGATAGATATTAGCACAAGCTGTTGTAAATCCTGCCCACTTCTTTGCATCGTCAGCACATGCTTCAGTGCTCTGAGAGTGTTTATAGTGCTGTGAGTTTAACACTTCATGACTGAGAGCAGAACAGAACACAATCTTCATCATCACACAAGACACAACAACAACAATGAACAACATCATCATCTTCATCTGGACATTGCTGTGCTGTATACAAGGTACAGTACATGAGACTTTGGATAAAGTGGTATAATTAATAAAGTTGTCCAACATATACTGTATATTATAATATGGAACCAAATGTTTGTATTTGCCTTGATGAACATACATGAATCCTATATATTTCTCTCTCAGGCTCCAGCGGACAGATCACAGTTACTCAAACTCCTGCAGTTCAAACAACTGAACTAGGAAAGACTGTTGTGATGAGATGCACCGCCAGCACTCCTTTAACAGGCTGCACCCCACCATGTCTGTCCTGGTACTTACAGAAACCTGGAGAAGCTCCTAAACTCCTGATATATTTGACTAACAGACTCCAGTCAGGAACTCCATCTCGATTCAGTGGCAGTGGATCTGGCAGTGATTTCACTCTGACCATCAGTGGAGTCCAGACTGAAGATACAGGAGATTATTACTGTCTGGGTTACCACAGTGGTCCAGTGTTCACACACTGATAAAGAGTCGAACAAAAACCTCCTTCAGTCAGAGTCACAGTGACTGCACTGATACAGCTGAGAGATACTGCAGCTGCTGATGAGAGGATGATAAACAACACATTGCCACTATTTATGAGACTATTTATTTATATGATATAGTTTTGAAGCAGCAGGCAGAGTGAGGGTCTGAATCCATGTGCAGAGATGTATTAAGAGAAACAAGAAGAGAGCAGTTAAAACCAGGTGATGGTCAAAAACAAGGCAAACAGGCAGAGAAGCAAACGACACGCAGGGGTCGAAAGGTTACAAAATCCAGAGTCATAAAACCAAGAGTGTATCAAAACAGAGTTCCTTCGCTCCGCATCCAAAGTATTTCAGTATGTTTGAAATATCACAGTTCTGTTCATAATGAATATTAAAAGAAGTAAATAAAATAAATAAAATAACAGGAGAGTTTCAAAGTGGCTTATTGGAAAACTAGTGTGCAAACTTTTTTCCTACCACATGCTGAGCTAATAACATGGTTGTCAGCATTAAAAGGCATAATTGCTGCTTTTTGCAGTGCAAATTTTGTTTGTGATGAAAATAACAGTACGTTTTCATCAGTTATTTTACCTACGGATCGCTGCATTTCTTACAGATTTCTGCTCATTCAAAATCGGATACAGATGAAGTAGCACTGTAAGATTACATTTGTTTGATGCATTATTGAGAGAGTGACTGCGTGTGAATAAGTGTTGTAGTACTTGTTTAAATCATATGCTTTCACCTGAAAATATTCAGTATCTAGAAGGACAAACAAATTCCTTGAAGTATAACTTCCTGCTCACATCATCATAGCTTTCACATTCTTTCTGATTTGAGTGATCCTTCTCTATCAAGCTAGCTAAATATGTTTAACGTGTGAATTCTTGCTAAATATGCAGTTATATTACGGGCCGTTGGCATGAATTGTACTCGTGATGGAGGGGCGGTGGTGGAGCGCTCCTGGAGCGAATGAAAACCACAACGCTCCGATTTTTAACAAATCCGCTCCTCCTCCATTTAAAATCACACCGCTCCACTCCTCGCTCCGCTCACATACTAGACTGCTCAGAATTGCGGTGCAAAACAAGCAATATTTCACAGTGATGCTGTGTCCGACTTCAGGTGAATGCTTCAAAACAGTTAATCATTTTGCAATTTTTTTTTCTCCCATCACTACCAGGTACATTGTGAACAAACCTCATCTCTCCATTAGTCCAACTCAACTGACTCATTTCAGAGAATAAAGAATAAAACAGTCAAACTCATATTTGATGTGATTCTGTTCCTCTCAGAATCTGAAAACATAGAAGAACAATCAAGACAGACTGTAGATATCAAAGACATGAAGACAATATCTTTTTGATTACTGATTTTAAAGCATATCAGCGCTGAATAAAAGCACACATGCAGTCGTGTCTGATGTTGTTGTGAAAAGCAGAGCAGATGTCAGATGAGAGAGAGTAAAGCTCAGTGTGGAGGATGAATGGAGTCTCTCATGTGCTGTTGGTGTCCATGTGAGACATTATTGAGAAGCCAGAGGAGAGAGTGAGTGGATCTGCTCTGAACACTGATCTCTCCTCACTTCTCCTCATGAGAGAGTCAAGGCCAAAGTATACTTCACTTTTTACGCGTACGCAAGGGACAGCGTACAGTGCGCATGACGCAATTTTCATCATCAGAATAGTACGTGAACTAAACGCACACTGCCGGATTTTTGTAACCGGGCGTACTTTGTATGCGTAGGTCGCACATGTGCATTTAACTCTCTTGCAGTAATTAGTTTATCCTCAAGGTGGCAACCCAGCCGTGGGGGTATCGATTCACAAGGTAGCTGAAGAAAAACTGCATAAACAGAACAAACCGGACTGTTAGTTAGCTACAGCGACAATGGAGGCCTACACAGTGGTAGTGGTGCCTGGAGAAGTGGGTATACTCCCCCATCCCCCAGGGAAACACCAACTAAACCTGTTGCCTTGACCTGCCCGTACATGCTACTATACCAGGGGTCTGCAACAGGGTTTGAAATTAACTTTTTCACTCACCAGACAATTTGGCTAATCAATTTTTAAGTTACCGGCCATTCACAACTTCTACTAGCCAAAAAACAACAATAACATATATAAAGGCCATATGAAGGCCAGAAGGGCAGTTTTTTCTTAACCTTATTAAATGTGTCATCAACCTTTGTTTCATAACCATTTTTTACATTTTATTAATAATTTCCAGTTAATATAATAAGACATGAATCAAATGAAATCAGCCTCAACAAAAATGTATCTTTCCACTGCAGAAAAAATGGAAGCAGCAGAAGTCAATGGCATTTATTTGCATTACACGGACAGTTTAATGACACTGAAATGTAACATGAATGCTTTTTCCAAAATTACAACTGCATAAATAATGCTATGTCTTTTAAAATTCGTTTTTTAATATACAAATATGAAATGTTGGGGAAAATACAGTAAGCTACTTTTAAATTTGAAAGTAAACCGCCAGTAGGTGGCAGCAAGTCTTAATGAGTGAGTCATTGAGTTATTTATTCAATGATTTGATCAGACGACTAATTCATTCAAGAATGAAGCAAGCGCCTTTATGAATGGGTTATTGAATCAATGACTCAAATTATTAATTCAGCAATGTGTGCTGCTCTGAGATGCGCGACTGTTCTGCTGTGATCTTTGTTTGGAACTTTTTTTGTTAGGCTAACCAAATCGAGCAGAAATGGTCAACATTGACAATATTGTGTCTAAATTATAGAGCACTTAACATTAACTACTCGTTTGAACTCTTGCATAAAATCAATGCCACATTTGAATTGTATTGGTTTTCAGGGGGGAACAAATGAACTCTTTTGTGTTGCTTAACTAGGCATCATATGTTATACATATAAAAAAAAACCCTGCCTTTTTACCGCAGTATGTTTCATCTTTGTGCAGTTATGTTAATTTGTTTTGATTTCTCAACAATGTTATCTCATACCGGCTGCGTGAGCCTCACCTGGCGCGTTGTGTTAGGCTACTTTCAATAGATTTTCTCTGTATTAGAGCTGTTTTGAACTTACTGTTTGAACGCATTCGTTTACTGGATCCTTGAATGAAACGTTTACAGGAGATCACCAGTTTAATAAATTTCTGATCGCGAAAACCTGTTTCTTTTCATTTTAAGATATTGTTTTCGTTATAATGTACTGATTCAAATTAGTAATCAATAATTAATTATTATTTTACCACTCTGCGTGCCTCCCCTGACAATGCTCTCGCGCATGAACAGGCAGCATTTCTGTCTCTGTCGGCATTCTCTCGGGAGCGGGAGCGGGCGTGGGCAAGGGTGCAAGCATATTTCAAAGGAAACCGGCGCCACGGTCATGACTGTCTTTACTCGGTATTTTTAGAGAAAATATTTGCATGTATTCACATGCGAT
>CM049854.1:7314743-7491799 GCA_027422415.1 Schizothorax lantsangensis | reverse complement strand
TACAGCATAATACTCACTACTCTTGAGAACTTTTAATTGGCTACTTTTTACTTGTACTTTGAGTAGCATTTAGGACAGGTACTTTTTACTCTACTCGCCACTAAATTTTTGGGATGTAATGGTACTTTTACTTGAGTATGGTTTTTCAGGACTCTTTTCCACCACTGCAACTATCTTGACCTCAAATAGTCAAAAGCCACTGCACTGGGTGCACCTGAATTGAATAATATAAGCAATAATGTGACCTACAATGCAGTTTTCAATATAAAATGTAATCTAAAATACAAGATTATCAAATCATTTACGGAATACAAGAAGAATAATGACTTCGGTCCGTTGAATTATTAGAAAAATACTGCACACCCCGAGGTGGTGATGCGGTCACGGCGTGAAGGAGGTGGCCGTTACACCTCGGGTGTGCATTATTTTTCTTATAATTCAACGGACCGAAGTCAATTATTCCGCTTATACTACGGTGCCACACCTCAAGACACTGATCAGATGATATATTTCAAGCATTCATCCGGTTTTTCTACTTAAAATCGCTATTGTGAGTAGGATTATTTCTTCCGCATCTCATCCGATGACTCCGTTGCTAATTCCAAAACGTCATTTTAAACTGTAACGAGGCTTGATCCGTTGATAGCAGACTAATGCAGTTAATACAGTTAATAACTAAGTTATGAGAGAAGAGAGAGAGAGAGAGAGAGAGAGAGAGAGAGAGATTAACGTTACCTCTGTGAGTCTGTGCGTCTCTTAATAGTGTTCGGCAGCATAGTGAAATTTATCAAGTTAATTTTCTTCACGAACAGCGTTGTTACCTCACTTGTGTGAAGCCATGTAGTTTTTAAGTTGTTAAACTATGTTACTGATAAAATCGTCAGAGTAGCTCTAACATTAGCGCGTATGTTAACGTGTGCAAACTGTCTGTGAGGGAGAGAGAGAGTATGTGTTTTCCGTACATAATAAAATGTAATTTTGTGGCAAAAACATGGATATGATCTGTCGTTTTTATCCTTTTGTTTACTATATTTATTTGTTTGGCCAGTGTCGTTGTGGGTTTTGGTTCTTTTGCTGTTTTAGGCTGTAAGGACCTTTGAAATAACACAAATCATTTGGTGAAGTGATATGGACATGTAATGCGGTGCCTGGAACTACGTTCGCCGCGCGTTTCCCTGAAAATAATTGCACACCTTAGAACGTTCATCAGCCAATCAGATTCAAGCATTCAACGGCCCCGTAGTATAACAAGATTTAATACATTACCTAATAGAATCAGCTTCAGAGAGTCTTGAAGCATCACACATTTCTCCACATCAGCTGCTATTCTTTGCACCTACAAGAATAAAGAAAATTATGTTCTTTAAATCATTTACATGAGACCAAAATGAACACCCAAAAGGCATATATTTTAAATTAAACAAAACTCTTACATTTTATCAATAAATTAAATTGTAGAACTGTACCACCAATCAAATTAAATGATTTACAAAATTACATCTGTGTTATGACATTCATTTTTTACATACATTTTTGATAATACAAATAAGAAATGTTTGAAAATGCAGTGATACTTTTTAAACATGAAACTAAATCGCTATTAGTGGCAGAAGATAATTTAATGAGTGAGTCAATTGAGTCATTCATTGTACCGATCCGTTCAAAATGTGAATCATTCAGTAAACAACGATGAGTTTTGCTTTGATCTTTGTTTGGAATGATTTTCGTTGGTGAAATAGAACAACAGTCAATATTGTGACTAACAAGTAAATAACAATGTTAACTAATTGTTTATTGAACTATGTATTTGCAGTCGTGATAATCAGCAAAACAACTCACATGTTATGCTACTTAACGATATCATATGTTATAAATAAACTCAACAGTTTGAGGGCCATTCCACCGAATGAGTGCCATTTCTGTCCCCAGGACATTACAGGTACAAACATGCATAAACATTAACTATAAAATACATTTTATTATTAAGCAATGTGTCCTGCACATTAATCTAACTGCAAATTTAAAATATATAATTAAAAATGTTATTAAAAACTACCTAAAACACTGAAAATATAGCATTTGTACATGTCCCCAGTATCTAACACTACATTTTAACATTAAATATAATGTTTAAAATCCTTCAGAAATGATTTTTATTTTGCATTTTTGTGTACCTCCATATCCCATCTGTGATTTAAATACATTTATTTCAAAATAAATTTATACTATTTTGGATCAAATACACATTTTAGTCGTGTCCCCAGGTTTTCACTCAGTCCTGTTACTCTAACACATCCCCCTCTAAAAAACTGAGAAAATTCCACAAGACACATTTTCAACATAATATTGCAGCATCTGGATCTTCTGAAGGCAATGAAATGATCGAAAGCATGTGGTCTTATTCTCTTTTCTGTATATTTGATGATATTGTAACGGTGGCTGGGTGCGTCATTATAAATATACTGTCCTGTTACCTAAATTATTTCTTAGATGTTACTTGTTTATTTTAAAAATACAAATCTTTGGTGAATCACTATAATTTGCTGAGTATTCTCATAATATTAGCATGTACTCCATGTGGCTAGATTATATGTATTTGGTAATTTTATCCTAAAATCTCAATCCTGTTACTTTCAGTCCTGTTACTCATATACTCATATATCATATACTTATATATAGTAACTGAGTAAAAGTAACAGGAGTGAGTAATGTCATCAGATTTATTAATGTAAATATTAGGCTACATCAATATTAATCTAGTCAAACCATTTTTCTCAAAGTTTTGGCCTTCTATCCACACTGAGACAATGCTTTTGCCCAGAGAAAACCTATGGTTGTTTCTGCATTGTTGTTTTATATTACTTTCCTGCAAGTATGACAGAAAATGTATGATTTCTGTGGCAATTATGTATTAGACTCATATATAGAATGGCGTTTCAGTGTGAGCTGCACTATAAGAAAACAATATATTTTCAGTTTTTCTGTGGATATTATTTAAGTTTATTATATTTTATATACATTTTAATTGAATATTTATTATTATTATTTTTAGTTATTTATATCTTATCTTACAACCATTCTCTACCCCTAAACATAACCCTAACAAAAACCTCTGCAGACCACTAGATTTAAATAGAAACATGATTTGGCCTTTTTTAGCAGTGAGGTCAGTTCACTAGTCAATGTTCAACACTTTCACTATATCAGTGCGGACATTAATACATCACACGTGTAGTCAAACCTGTATACTAATATAATGGATACTCATTCCTGTTACCAGTTTCATTCCTGTTACTAAGTAGTTTTTTCTTTTAAAAAAATAAGTTAAACCACTATTTTTAATTAAGTTTGGTCCATAATTTATCCCATAGTTTTAATAAATTGCATCATAGAAAGCTTGAGGTTTGAGTCACCTTTAAAATGAAAAAATGGGTTTGTGTACTTTAGAAAAATACTCCTTGTGTGGATAAATAGTGATTTTTTTATGATAAAAATAATATTTTTTGATCCTGAAACCAACAATTTCTTTAAAATAAACACCTGTCTGGGGGGGAAATGAAGGGATTTGTTGACATAATTTTAAACATGCTTTTAAAAAGACAGAGTTTTGGTAACAGGACTGAGAAAAATGCATCTGTCTTCCACTTAAAAATTGTGTAAAAAATTAAATAAAGTTACCTGAGATGGACCAATACAGATTTTGAATAGTTAAATATGTGTATTACTAGATTCAGTCTTTAAAAAGATAGATTTTTTTTTTTTTTTTTTTGAAGAGTTTTGGAAGCAAATGGCACGCTTTCGGTGGACTGGCTCTTGAACGTTTACCTCATGTTTCTTCCGTGAGTTTATGTGTTGCCTTTAAGGTTATTTTTTTTATGTTGAATGTAATAAAATCAGAATCAGTCTCGCGTTTCGATGCTTCTTTAGTTATTTTTTTCACTCAAGTTTTAATCAGGCTAACTTGTCCAGTCGGGCATGTAAAGATGTCTTTCACTTAAAAAATGGCCCGGACGAGCTTTAACGTCGAGTACAACTACAGTGGCAATAGACACAATTTCTCATTTACATGTAGTTTCTAATTATAGTAAGATGTCACGTCAATATGGGACAGTTGAACACATATAAACAAATGAAATTTCACATATTGCTGTTCGTCAGTTATTTCGACAGATATTGGTTACTATGACAATCGTTCGCATTGGGCTTTAAGTTAAAAGTTAGGTAACCACTACTTTAAATGCTCTCAATAAGAAAATTAAACTGCCAAAATGAGAAAAATGCAGCATTTTCTAAATAAATTTCTAAATTTCTAAATCGGGAAAGCCGATTAGTCACCAGAAGAGAAGGACGGCAGCTCGCTTAAGTGTTGTAATACTTTTTCGCAGTTCTGTTGTTTAAATTATTTACTTGCTGCTAGGAAGGAATAGTTTGTTTCCTACCTATTTCTATTGTGCATTTTCGTTGAGGTTTATATTTTTGATTGCACTTGCTGGTGATTAGAATAATTTGCACCTCAGCTAAGAACGAGCCTGTGTGATTGTGCGAAGTGTTTAGTTTCGTATACAGCAATTAGCAGTCCTTTAAGGTTATTGGCTGTGCTGAGCAGAAGCCGGCCTCAGCTGTTTTCACTCTAGTCTCCTAGACCATATTTATTTGATGTCAGAGCGCTGACGCGGAAGCGTTCAGCCATCGTGCTCAGCCTCCTCGTGTGAAGACCAACGAGTGTAAAGACAGACGACTTTTCCTGTGCGACTTTAACCGAGCAACGACACCGAGCACACACTTAAGTATCATTTCTATCTTCCCTCACACACTCTCCTTCCCTATCCTCTATCCCTCCACCTCTATCATGTGTTTCCAAACCATTCCGGTTCTCTCTCAACCACGCTCTAAAAAACACACGCAGACGGCAACGTAATCCTGCTAACCTGCGCCCAATCGCTACATCTTCTACTACACCTCTTTCTTTCTCTGTGGGTCTTTGGAATTGCCAGTCAGCGGTCAACAAAGCTGACTTCATTTCTGCTTTTTCCTTACAATCCACTCTCAGCATCTTGGGCTTGACTGAGACCTGGATTCGTCCAGAAGACTCCGCTACCCCGGCTGCTCTCTCTCACAATTTCTCTTTCTCTCACACCCCAAGGCAAGTTGGCCGGGGTGGGGGCACTGGTCTGCTCATTTCAAACAATTGGAAATACTCAACTCACTCTCCCCTAGGCAATCACAACTCATTTGAATCTCATGCGATTACTGTAACGGCTCCTATAAAACTCCAGATAGTAGTAATCTACCGTCCCCCTGGCCAAATTCTAGCCACCTTTCTAGAGGAGCTGGACGGCCTGCTGTCCTCTTTCATGGAGGATGGCACTCCACTCTTAGTCTTTGGCGATTTCAACATTCACCTAGACAGGCCTTATGCTACAGACTTCCATTCACTCCTAGCTTCATTTGATCTCAAACGCCTTACCACTACTAGCACGCACAAATCAGGCAACCAACTTGATTTAATTTACACACGCAACTGTACTACAGATAACATTCTGGTACAACCACTACATATCTCTGACCATTTCTTCATTACATTTACCTTACATTTTACTACCAGGTACCACCAGCTCCCTTACCGGTTACTTTCAGACGTAACCTACGCTCCCTTTCCCCCACCCTTCTTTCCTCTGTAGTATCCTCCTCTCTTCCCTCACCTACCCATTTCACATCTCTGGATGTGAATGCAGCTACTGACACTTTATGCTCTACCTTAACCTCTTGTCTAGACGACATTTGTCCTCTCTCCTCCAGGCCAGCACGGGCTGCCCCTTCTAACCCCTGGTTATCCGATGTTCTTCGTGAGCATCGGACCAAACTCAGAGCGGCAGAGAGAAAATGGCGCAAATCAAACGATCCGTCGGACCTGACTAGGTATCAGTCTTTGCTTTCGTCTTTCTCTACTGAAGTCCACACTGCCAAATCCTCACACTTCCACAACAAGATCAACAGCGCTCCAGACATGCGTGATCTCTTCAGAACATTTAATTCTCTCCTCTGTCCCCCTCCACACCGCCCACCACTTCTATAACAGCTGACGACTTTGCCACTTTTTTCACAGACAAAACTAGAACAATCGGTAACCAGTTCTCACCTCCACACACACAGGACCTCCAACCAACCACATCCACTGCTCAAACTCCCATCTTCTCCTTCTGTCCCCTCACCGAGGCGGAAGTATCCAAACTTCTCCTCTCCAGCCATCCTACAACATGTCCTCTTGACCCAATCCCCTCTCACCTTCTCCAAGCAATCTCTCCCACACTCTTACCGGCACTCACACACATTATCAACACATCTCTCCACACTGGCATCTTCCCCACAGCGTTCAAGCAGGCCGGGTAACCCCACTGCTCAAAAAACCTACATTAAACACTTCTCTTTTAGAAAACTACAGACCTGTCTCTCTCCTTCCATTCGTAGCGAAAACACTCGAACGAGTTGTCTTCAACCAGCTCTCACTGTTTCTTTCACAGTACAACAAACTGGATGCTAAACAGTCAGGTTTCAGGAGTGGCCATTCAACAGAGACTGCGCTACTCTCAGTCACTGAAGCCCTGCGAGTCGCAAAGGCCGATTCCAAATCATCAGTCCTCATTCTGCTCGATCTTTCTGCTGCTTTTGACACTGTCAATCATCAGATCCTCCTGTCCACCCTCTCATCGCTGGGCATCACTGGGATTCCACTTCGCTGGTTTGAATCCTATCTCACCGGTAGGTCCTTCAGGGTGGCCTGGGGTGGGGAGGTATCCAAAGCACATCAACTGGTCACTGGGGTTCCTCAGGGATCGGTTTCTTGGACCCCTCCTCTTCTCCACATACACTACATCACTGGGACCCATCATACAGGCACATGGCTTCTCCTACCATTGCTACGCCGATGACACACAGCTCTATCTCTCTTTTCAACCAGATGATCCAACGGTAGCTGCACGGATCTCAGGCTGCCTGGCGGACATCTCGGCATGGATGAAAGAACATCACCTACAGCTCAACCTGGCAAAGACTGAGCTTCTTGTCGTCCCTGCCACTCCGACTCTACAGCATGACTTCTCGATTCAATTAGGCACATCAATAATCACCCCATCAACTTCGGTCAGAAATCTTGGTGTAATCTTTGATGACCAGCTGACCTTCAAAGAGCACATTGCAAAGACTGCTCGATCTTGCAGGTTTGCACTACACAACATCAGAAAAATCAGGCCCTTCCTGACAGAGCATGCTGCGCAACTTCTTGTCCAGGCCCTTGTCGTTTCTAGGCTGGACTACTGCAATGCTCTTCTGGCTGGTCTTCCATCAAACACAATCAAACCTCTACAAATGATTCAGAATGCAGCGGCACGACTGGTCTTCAATGAGCCCAAAAGAACCCATGTTACACCTCTCTTCATCTCACTGCACTGGCTACCAGTGGCAGCTCGCATCAAGTTCAAGACACTGATGCTTGCATACAGAACGACCACAGGCTCAGCACCCTCCTACTTCAACTCACTATTACGAATCTACATCCCCTCCAGAAGTCTGAGATCTGCTAGTGAGCGACGCCTTGTGGTACCATCACAGAGAGGCTCAAAATCACTCTCCAGAACATTCTCGTTCACCATTCCTGGATGGTGGAATAATCTTCCCACCCCTATCCGGAATGCTGGATCCCTGTCAATCTTCAAGCAACAACTGAAGACTCATCTCTTTCGGCACTACTTGACTTCATCCTAAACTTGTTCTTAAAAAAAAAAAAAAAAAAAAAAAACACCTTTCCCTTTATCTTTCTCTCCTTCCCTTGCTAGCTTGTACTTATTTGAACAATGACTGAGACTTGGTGTTACGAGCACTTCCTCTGTCTGATTGCCTCTTCAAGATGAATCGCTTTATGTACTCCCCAATTGTAAGTCGCTTTGGATAAAAGCGTCTGCCAAATGACTAAATGTAAATGTAAATGCAAATGATAGCCGCTTGTCTAAATGTCGTGATAGGAGGCTATTGTGACATGATATCACTTATACATTAACTTAAATAAATACAAAAGGATAAATTTCTTAAGTAAAATTAAGTGAACTTACCAGGAATTATGAATAAAGCCTCTAATCTTCAATTGTTCTCGCTCTGCTCTTGAATGATGCGCGTGCAATCCCATAATGCCACACTACAGTAAGTTAGTGTAAAAAGCAGGAGCTTCAGTGACAACACCTGCTTCTTGTAAATGAATTACAGTTGACATGGAAATATACTGTTAACAACTGTAAAACCTTATTTGACCCATAATGCATTGCGAATTACAGCTACATCTTGTAAAATGTTTAAACAGTAATATTCTGTAAAATGTTGCTGTAGAAACCACAGCAGTTTTTTACAGTGCAACCACCAAACTTACTTGCCATGTGTTGCAAGAAACAGCTATTTTGTAAGAATTAACTACAATATTTAGTATCTTTAAAAAAGTGTTTTCAAATTCAAATCAGTTTTCATTAATTTTATTAATTTAGAATTTTCCATTATTTTAAATTTTCCATATTTGTGTGTGTGTGTGTGTGTGTACATGTGTGTGTACATGTGTGTGTGTATGTGTGTGTGTGTGTGTGTACATGTGTGTGTGTGTGTGTGTGTGTGTGTGTGTATGTATATATATGTATATATTAATCGCGATTAATTGCATCTAAAATAAAAGTTTTTGTTTACATAATATATGTGTGTGTACTGTGTATATTTATTATGTATATACAGTATATATATAGAAAATATTTACATATATTTACATGTATATATTTAAATTTATATAATTTATATTATATATAAACATATTTAATATACAAACATAACATATTTTTTCTTAAATATATACATGCATGTATGTGTATTTATATATACATAATAAATATGCACAGTACACACACATGTTTTATGTAAACAAAAACTTTTATTTTGGATGCGATTAATCGTTTGACAGCACTAATATATATATATTTATATATGAAGAGTTAATTTGCAAAAACAGATAATTACATTTTTTTAAATTTTCAAAAATCATGTTTTTTTATCCTGCATTCCAATTAATCTCAATCAAACTGCAGTTGGGTTGTTTTGATTAAATAATAATAACTAAAAAAAATACAGCTAACTAACACAATAAAACACAATACAAACATGATAACACAATAAAAAACATGATTTCTGAAAAATAATCAATTGGACTAATCTGTTTTTGCAAATAAACTCTTCCTATATACTGTATATATATATTTTTTTTTTTATTATTATTTTTTTTTTTATTATCGCTTGTATTGCATAGAGGTCTTTTCAGAAAAAGTGAAGCTGTAACACTGTGAAATGTCCAATCAAGCTATACTTTAACAAACACACACAAGTAAATAATAAAAACAAATGTAACATGAGAAAAAATGAATACAAACACTAATTGTCTTTAGTTCAGTATCTATGGTTCATATTCATCACAAAGAATTAAAGTTTCTAATGTTTTGTTGAACATAAACATGCATAAAGAAAATAATCTGCGGTCTGAGACTGACAGCTGTCTGTTCTGTGTATGAAGAGCATTTACATAGAGAGACACTTTGCATGAGAGTGTTTATAGTGCTGTGAGTTTAACACTTCATGACTGAGAGCAGACCAGAACACAATCTTCATCATCACACAAGACAAAACAACAACAATGAACAACATCATCATCCTCATCTGGACTCTCACACTGTTTGCTCAAGGTTTGTAGTAAAACTATCAGAATGATTAATAATTATTTTCAAATGTGAAATATACGTTATTGTAATTTGTGTCCTGTTTTCCTTTGTTTCAGAGTGTAGAGGACAGTATACAGTAACTCAGACTCAATCAATAATAGCAGCTCAACCAGGACAAGAAGTCAGAATAAACTGTAAAACCAGCAGTTCTGTGCATGGTGGTAGTTACTTACACTGGTATTTACAGAAACCTGGAGAAGCTCCTAAACTCCTCATATATTATGCAACAAGCCGTTACACTGGAACTCCATCTAGATTCAGTGGCAGTGGATCTAACAGTGATTTCACTCTGACCATCAGTGGAGTCCAGACTGAAGATACAGGAGATTATTACTGTCAGAGTTTCCACAGTGATGGTGTTCACACAGTGATAAAGAGTCGTACAAAAACCTCCGTCAGTCAGAGTCACAGTGACTGCACTGATACAGCTGAGAGATACTGCAGCTGCTCTACAACACAATCACACACACACTAATAACACAATATCATTACTATTAATAGAAATATTGTATTTCTGAAGAGAATGAGTCAGTGTTTTAATATGATCATCATGATTTAGGTGTAATATATGATCCCTGTCAATCAAACTGAACAGACTGCATTCAGTCACTTCTGCTGTCTGGACGTGATGCTTTACATTTGACCCACAGAAAAAAAATACATTCTTACACAATTACTGTCAGAACGATTGAGTCTGTATTTGCAATCATAGATTTTTATGATTTTACTGACATTTTCATATACAGTCAGGTCCATAAATATTGGGACATTGACACAATTCTAACATTTTTGGCTCTATACACCACCACAATGGATTTCAAATGAAACGAACAAGATGTGCTTTAACTGCAGACTGTCAGGTTTAATTTGAGGGTATTTACATCCAAATCAGGTGAACGGTGTAGGAATTACAACAGTTTGCATATGTGCCTCCCACTTGTTAAGGGACCAAAAGTAATGGGACAGAATAATAATCATAAATCAAACTTTCACTTTTTAATACTTGGTTGCAAATCCTTTGCAGTCAATTACAGCCTGAAGTCTGGAACGCATAGACATCACCAGACGCTGGGTTTCATCCCTGGTGATGCTCTGCCAGGCCTCTACTGCAACCGTCTTCAGTTCCTGCTTGTTCTTGGGGCATTTTCCCTTCAGTTTTGTCTTCAGCAAGTGAAATGCATGCTCAATCGGATTC
This sequence comes from Schizothorax lantsangensis, assembly GCA_027422415.1. Lineage (NCBI taxonomy): Eukaryota > Metazoa > Chordata > Actinopteri > Cypriniformes > Cyprinidae > Schizothorax > Schizothorax lantsangensis. The sequence goes on along the minus strand of CM049854.1, from coordinate 7,480,807 downwards.
AGGTCAGGTGATTGACTTGGCCATTGCATAACAGTCCACTTATTTCCCTTCAAAAACTCTTTGGTTGCTTTTGCAGTATGCTTTGGGTCATTGTCCATCTGCACTGTGAAGCGCCGTCCAATGAGTTCTGAAGCATTTGGCTGAATATGAGCAGATAATATTGCCCGAAACACTTCAGAATTCATCCTGCTGCTTTTGTCAGTAGTCACATCATCAATAAATACAAGAGAACCAGTTCCACTGGCAGCCATACATGCCCACGCTACCACCACCATGCTTCACTGATGAGGTGGTATGCTTAGGATCATGAGCAGTTCCTTTCCTTCTCCATACTCTTCTCTTCCCATCACTCTGGTACAAGTTGATCTTGGTCTCATCTGTCCATAGGATGTTGTTCCAGAACTGTGAAGGCAAGGAACTGCTCATGATCCTAAGCATACCACCTCATCAGTGAAGCATGGTGGTGGTAGCGTGGGCATGTATGGCTGCCAGTGGAACTGGTTCTCTTGTATTTATTGATGATGTGACTACTGACAAAAGCAGCAGGATGAATTCTGAAGTGTTTCGGGCAATATTATCTGCTCATATTCAGCCAAATGCTTCAGAACTCATTGGACGGCGCTTCACAGTGCAGATGGACAATGACCCAAAGCATACTGCAAAAGCAACCAAAGAGTTTTTGAAGGAAAAGAAGTGGACTGTTATGCAATGGCCAAGTCAATCACCTGACCTGAATCCGATTGAGCATGCATTTCACTTGCTGAAGACAAAACTGAAGGGAAAATGCCCCAAGAACAAGCAGGAACTGAAGACGGTTGCAGTAGAGGCCTGGCAGAGCATCACCAGGGATGAAACCCAGCGTCTGGTGATGTCTATGCGTTCCAGACTTCAGGCTGTAATTGACTGCAAAGGATTTGCAACCAAGTATTAAAAAGTGAAAGTTTGATTTATGATTATTATTCTGTCCCATTACTTTTGGTCCCTTAACAAGTGGGAGGTACATATGCAAACTGTTGTAATTCCTACACCGTTCACCTGATTTGGATGTAAATACCCTCAAATTAAACCTGACAGTCTGCAGTTAAAGCACATCTTGTTCGTTTCATTTGAAATCCATTGTGGTGGTGTATAGAGCCAAAAATGTTAGAATTGTGTCGATGTCCCAATATTTATGGACCTGACTGTACATTATCCCTTTGAAATGTAATGGATTTGTCTGCTCCCAGGTGGAAAAGACATACTATTGAATGTATTAAAAATATACATAAAGTACATTTGTACATTTGTATCCACAACATTTGAAGTGCATTAAAATGTATTAAATATTTCATATATTAATATTTAATATATTTCTAAAAACCATGCTAATAAATACATGCTTAGTTGAGCTTTTAAATCATATTCTTAACACAAGTATACTTTAAGTGAAGTTTTAGTATATTTCTTCTTACTCATTTTAATTTTACTCTTACTTAAAGTATATTTTATGTGTACTTTGTGTAAGAAGATAACAAAATGATTCAGGTTTTATAGGGTTTAATGTATAAGTACTTTATAACAATGTGTAGGCCTGCTGCAATGTGTTTTAAATATTTCTATAATGAGCATGTGCTTCAATCCGCTTTTCAAAAGATAGATATTTTGAAAACAAATATATATATTTTAATATATTTTATATAGCACATTAATTCACTACCGCATAAATACATTATAGCTATATGTGCCGTATGTTATTGTGTGTTCTAAGTGTATTCTTACAATGTATAAACTTTGAATGTATTATAATAAAAAAGTCAACTATGATTAAGCATTATAATAAGGATATTTAATTCTAAGAATTCTAAAAATTCTAATGTGTATGCAAATTATAATACATATATTCAAACACTGATGCAAAACTGTTAATCATTGGTTAATTTTAAATAAATTATTTTCCCCTTTCACAGGTCCTGTGATAAAACAGTCTTTAAATACGACAGTGTCTGAAAATACAAGTCATACTCAAAGTGACTCAAAGATACTTGTGACAATAAACTCTTCTGTTTCTTTGTATTGTTCAGCCATTTGCACGCTTAAGTGTTTGTTTGTTTTTTTCCCTTCAGAAAATTTTGTTTTGATGCTTATATTCAATAATGTAATATTCATAGTATGGCGTAACTGAAATGTTCTACAAATGGATAAAAAGAGCTCTGTCATAGCATTTCACTGATCTTTAATTTATTACGTATTTTGATCAAGATATTATATATGCTGCTGAACTTTTTAATGTACTCTTGCATTTTATGTTTAATCATTTATGTTTAATGATTTTTGCATCTTTTATACCATTTTTAATACCGGAAAAAAGCTACTTAATAATAAACTAATGCTAATGCATTTCTATTGAGCTGAAATGCTAGTGAATCACATTAAAATGTAGTATTAAAAGGATAGTTTAAATGAATTGTAAAGAAATACACTTAAATTGCACTAAATGTACTTGAGGTGGTTCCAATTTTACACAATTTAATATATTAAAATATATTGCAAATAGCTGATCTTAAGCATATCTTGAAATATGCTTAATATACTTCTTGTTTCAAAATAACATATTTAATATATTGGTATAATTGAAATATAAGTACATCCAAAAAAAATAAAAAATAGAACAATTTAAATACATTTCCTTTTCACGTGGGCTGCTTGACTACAGCAGAAGTGAAACTGGTGTGTTTCAGTCCAGATCATGTAACCAATCAAACAGTGACTCTGGGAGTGTGGGCTGAAAATCTCATTTGCATTGTCAGGGTGGAGTGATTGTGATCCTCTCAGAATAGAGCAGCTCTGTCTCCAGAGACCATGTTCAAACCCCAAGAGCTTTATTTGACTAGATTTACTGATCAAGCTTCTGAAAAGCACCTGAACAAACACTACATGCATCTTCATCTGTTAGTTGAATGATGTTGTCAGACACAAATGGAGCTTGTTGAGAAGCTTTATTGAATGTTGCAGCAAACACAGCAGATTGAAAGATCAGCCAGTGCTTTGACACTAGAGCTCTCTTTCAGTATTGAGTTGTAAATGACTACAGCTGCAGCACTAGACTCATGTGAATCCTGCCTGACACAGGACACTCAGATACGGCTCATCTTCAGGAGAGAGCAGCGCTCACTGGAGAAACATCAGCACTGCGAGCGACTAACAGAGACTCTTGTGGAACGAGGCCTCCTGAGGAGCTCCAGCATGTGTTACTCTGCAGACGTACAGCTCTCCCTCTTCCCAGCGTGCTTTGCTGAGGGTCAGGACACTACTGCTGCTGTAGCGGCCGTCCTGCTCGCTCTCTGCGCTGGTCACAACCCCCTCGGTGACCTCTGAGCCGTCCAGTGTCCAGCTCACCAGCGCCCCCTGTGGAGAGTAAGAGCTGAGCAGACAGAGCAGTGCGGCTGAGTCTCCAGAGATCTGCAGCAGAGACACTGAGGGCTTCACTGTGGGACCAGCTGCAGGAGACAAACACAACACATTCACAAACACACAGAAAACACAAACACTACACACATTTCAATGAAACCTCATAAAAGAAGCGAAACATATTAAGATATTTACTGCTTTAACCCCAGTAGTTTTATATCCCTAAATAATGACTTTGCCTTTTAGTTAGGTGAGATATTCAACTCAAAACTCAATTTCAAACAGAGATTGTGTGACTACAAATGATATCACTGGAATTAGAAATTAATCTATGAGTTATATTGTTGTATAAACTGTGCTTGTATTAAAATGCACTGAATTATAAGCACAACATGAGCAAAAGAGATTCAAAATCATAGATTGATCTATAGAAAGTAGCTCCATTTACATTTTAAAGTATATATTTTTCATTTAATCTCTTTTTTTCTATGTATAATATATATGTGATGAACTAATAAAATCAAGAGTGAGCCTCATTATGAAAAAGTGAATAATTCAGTTCTTCTGAATATCTAAACATCACAACATTTTAAATTAAATATTTACTGTAAAACTATGTTTATAAAATGTGTAACAATTTGCAATAAGGTTCATAAGTTAACGTTAATGAATGCGTTAATTAATATTAACCAACAATGAGCAATACATTTTTTACTGTATTTATTAATCTTAGTTAACCTTGATTAGTAAAGATGAGGCAGAAGCCGGCTCAGAGAGTGAGGAAGAGCCAACTCTATCAAAACATCTACAATAACGTCTGAAATTATTACAGTGCTGTCTTCTCTTTTAATTGAACACTATCAGTCAAAAGTTTTCGACCAGTAAGGTTTTTAATGGTTTTTCTTAAAGAAAAAAACTTTGGTTTGGGTCTCTTCTGCTCACCAAGCCTGCATTTATTTGATCTAAAGTAAATATAATATTTATAAGCAAACATAGTAACATTCTGAAATAGTTTTTACTATTCAATATTCTATTTGAATATATTTTAAAATGTAATTTATTCCTGTGATTTCAAAGCTGAATTTTTAGCATCATTACTCCAGTCACATGATCCTTCAGAAATCATATTCTTATTTGCTGCACATTTATTATTATTATTATGTTGAAAACAGCTGAGTAAAATTGTTTTCAGGTTTCTTTGATGAATAGAAAGTTCAGAAGAACAGCATTTATCTGAAATAGAAATCTTTTGTAACATTATAAATTATTTTTTTCATTATAAAGTCTTTATCATCACTTTTGATTTAGCAAGCATCCTTGCTAAATAATATGATTAATTTCTATAATTTCTTTCCAATAGATTTATACTGAATGGTTATAGTGTATAAATGCTGATCTTTGGATGTTTCTATAAGAATCCTGATAAAAAATCTATTCAACTGTTTTAAAATATTGATGATGATAATAATAATAATAATAATGATTTCTGAAGAGTAATGATGCTGAAAATGTAGCTTTGATCACCGGAATAAATTACATTTTAAAATATATTCAAACAGAAATCAGTTATTTGAAATAGTAAAAATATTTCAAATGTTACTGTTTTGCTGTACTTTGGATCAAATAAATGCAGGCTTGGTGAGCAGAAGAGACTCCTTTAAAAAACATAAAAAATCCTCAAAAACTTTTAGTGTATATTTGTAACAACTGGATCATTTGTATTAACAAGCACCCACCCCCTTAGTGACCCTTTTTTTGGTTTGGGCCACTGCTGCTCAAATATCTGTGCACGGCCCTGATTTCAACTCCATTAATATTAGCAGATAAAACTTTGGATTGTAATACTGTATTAGTAAATGCTGCAATTAATATGCGATTGACTGAGATTAATAAATGCTTTACCAGAATTTTTCATTGTTAGTTCATGTTAACTAATGTGGTTAACTAATATTAACAAATGAAACATTATTGTAAAGTGTTAACAAAATATATGTGTTAGATTTTTTTTTCTGGTTCAATTAAATAATAATAATTGTACACAATATAAATTGTATGTTTGCTGTGGAGAATTTAAATAGAGACTTACCGAGCACCAGTTTAGTTCCTCCACCGAAAGTCCACCACAGTGATACAATCTAATGAAGCAGTCGTACAAAAACCTCTATTTCACTCGAGTGAACACAAACTCCAGCAGAGAGAGAAACAACACTTCAACACAAACACCTCAGCTGATGACAACACTAAATAATATAGTTTTTGTCAAATGTTTTTCAAATGTAAAAACTCCTTCACTCAAAATATTTTTTAAAACGTAAAAATCTATTTCTGTCTCACATAACAACATGAAATTGACTCACCACTGAATCAATATTGATTTCTGACATTAATCTATATTAATTGTTCAATCTTGTTTTAAGTGTATTTAGTTGAAATCAATTTATCATTGTGTCAAAGTGTAATTCATCTTGCTTATATGTTATGAGGTTTAGAAATAGCTGCTTTGGTGGTCCTCCCTCGTGAATATCATATGATATAATATAAATGAATATAATAAATGAATCATGGGTGAGAAATATTTCTGAAGAGAGTGATTCTAAAAAGGTTTTTGTGTCGTGCTGCATTCAGTGTAAAGTTCTTATTTTGATGTGCTATACTTTATTTAAAGGTAATGTTGCAGTGTTATTTCATAAATAAATACTGAGCAATAATAATTACTTTAAATTTTACTTTGGGGTTATGGTTAGGGGTCTTGGTTTAATTACTTGAAATTATGTATAATTTACTGTTGTTAGAGTAAGTACTGTACATGTAACAGTTGTAACAACATCTCCTTAAAATAAAGCTGTTGTAAATCCTGCCCACTTCTTTACATCGTCAGCACATGCTTCAGTGCTCTGAGAGTGTTTATAGTGCTGTGAGTTTAACACTTCATGACTGAGAGCAGAACAGAACACAATCTTCATCATCAACACAAGACACAACAACACAAATGAACAACATCATCATCTTCATCTGGACCGTTGCAGCTTTTATCAAGTCAAGGTGGAATATTACGTTTTGATATGAATAATAAAGCTATTGTTGTTTATTACCATTTTAATATAGGCTACCAATATTCTGCTTAAAAGGTGATTTATTGACAAACTGACTTTATTTTTGTTTCTTCAGAATCCAGAGGAGTCACTCTGACTCAACCTAAAGTTAAAACTGTCCAGCTGGGTCAAACAGCTACAATAGAGTGTAATATAGATGTAGGAATATACAGCAGCTACTTACACTGGTATCAGCAGAAACCTGGAGAAGCTCCTAAACTCCTCATATATTATATAAACAGACTCCAGTCAGGAACTCCATCTAGATTCAGTGGCAGTGGATCTAACAGTGATTTCACTCTGACCATCAGTGGAGTCCAGACTGAAGATACAGGAGATTATTACTGTCAGAGTGAACACAGTGGTTATGTGTTCACACAGTGATAAAGAGTCGTACAAAAACCTCCGTCAGTCAGAGTCACAGTGACTGCACTGATACAGCTGAGAGATACTGCAGCTGTTGATGGAGGTTATTTCTCATTTACTCAAAAATGTTAAAGTACTGATTTATGGGTCTTTCTGGATCTTCAATGTGTTTTTCACTCATAACTTCACCATGGATGTATTTAATTCATCATTCAGAATGTTCCACCATTAAACAATACAATGAAATCTGACAATACTTATGCAGAGAAACAGCAGCCAGAGTCCTCGTGTCCTTTCAATCCAGAATTACACTGAATGAGTTCTGCCTAACATCTCCTTTTGTGTGTCATAGAATATTAATATTTAATTCAAGTTTTTCTTCTTCTTCCACAGTGAAAATCTCAAATGATGTATTGTGTTAAGAATCATTCTGTGATTGAAATGGTGGTGAAAATGATGTTTTTGGAGTTCACACAATCAAATGATGTTTTCACACTTTTCTCATAATTCAGTAAAATTATAGCTTGATTGGAAATGACTCAAAAATATTCTGCTCACAAGTCATATTTACCTTTGTTTTTCAATTTGATAATTGTTTTACTGGGAATGGTGGAAATGACGCCACAGTCATGAGACAGTCTGAATAATAAATATTAGAATGTTTTGTAAGTTATTATTATAATGAATTTTATATTTTTAACATTGAATGTCTTCTCCCAAAAGAAACATTTGAAAAGCAAAGAACAAAATCATGACGAAGTCAGTTTTAATGTGATATTCAAATAACCAAATAAAAGACTGAAACTTTTAGTTTAAATTCATTCTTGGCTCATAAAAGTGTCCAAAAGACCCCTGTACAGCTGTATTATGAAGAAAGATACTGGTTTGGGGTTGATGTTAACAGCGGGGTTTGTCTCCCTCTGCTGGTTTGGGGTTGATGTTAACAGCGGGGTTTGTCTCTCTCTGATGGTTTGGGGTTGATGTTAAAAGCGGAGTTTGTCTCTCTCTGCTGGTTTGGTGTTGATGTTAACAGCGGGGTTTGTCTCCCTCTGCTGGTTTGGGGTTGATGTTAACAGCGGGGTTTGTCTCCCTCTGCTGGTTTGGGGTTGATGTTAACAGCGGGGTTTGTCTGCCTCTGCTGGTTTGGGGTTGATGTTAACAGCGGGGTTTGTCTCTCTCTGCTGGTTTGGGGTTGATGTTAACAGCGGGGTTTGTCTCTCTCTGCTGGTTTGGGGTTGATGTTAACAGCGGTGTTTGTCTCCCTCTGCTGGTTTGGGGTTGATGTTAACAGCGGGGTTTGTCTCCCTCTGCTGGTTTGGGGTTGATGTTAACAGCGGGGTTTGTCTCCCTCTGCTGGTTTGGGGTTGATGTTAACAGCGGGGTTTGTCTCTCTCTGCTGGTTTGGTGTTGATGTTAACAGCGGGGTTTGTCTCCCTCTGCTGGTTTGGTGTTGATGTTAACAGCGGGGTTTCTCTCTCTCTCTGTGGTTTGGTGTTGATGTTAACTTTGTCTCCCTCTGCTCAGCGGGGTGTCTCCCTCTGGGTTTGGTTGTGTGCGGGGTTTGTCTCTCTCTGCTGGTTTGGGGTTGATGTTAGACGGGGTTTGTCTCTCTCTGCTGGTTGGGGTTGAGTTAACGCGGGGTTTGTCTCCCTCTGCTGGTTTGGGGTTGATGTTAACAGCGGGGTTTGTCTCCCCTCTGCTGGTTTGGGGTTGATGTTAACAGCGGGGTTTGTCTCTCTCTGCTGGTTTGGGGTTGATGTTAAGAGCGGGGTTTGTCTCTCTCTGCTGGTTTGGGGTTGATGTTAACAGCGGGGTTTGTCTCCCTCTGCTGGTTTGGGGTTGATGTTAACAGCGGGGTTTGTCTCCCTCTGCTGGTTTGGGGTTGATGTTAACAGTGGGGTTTGTCTCTCTCTGCTGGTTTGGGGTTGATGTTAACAGCGGGGTTTGTCTCTCCTCTGCTGGTTTGGTGGTTGATGTTAACAGCGGGGTTTGTCTCTCCTCTGCTGGTTTGGGTGTTGATGTTAACAGCGGGTTTGTCTTCTGTGGTTTGGGGTTGATGTTAACTTTGTCCTCTCTGCTGGATTTTGGTTAACAGGGGGTTGTCTCCCTCTGCTGGTTTGGGTTGATGTTAACAGCGGGGCTTGTCTCTCTCTCTGCTGGTTTGGTGTTGAGTTAACAGGGGGTTTGTCTCTCCTCTCTGCTGGTTTGGTGTTGATGTGCGGGGTTGTCTCTCTCTGCTGGTTTGGGGTTGATGTTAACAGCGGGTTTATCTCTCTCTCTGTGGTTGGTCAGCGGGGTCTCCCTCTGCTGGTTTGGGTTGTGTGCGGGGTTTGTCTCTCTCTCTGCTGGTTGGTGTTGATGTTAACAGCGGGGTTTGTCTCTCTCTCTGCTGGTTGGGTGGATGATTGCGGGGTTTGTCTCTCTCTGCTGGTTTGGTGTTGATGTTAACAGCGGGGTTTGTCTCCCTCTGCTGGTTTGGGGTTGATGTTAACAGCGGGGCTTCTCTGTGGTTTGGTGTTGATGTTAACTGGGGCTTGTCTCTCTCTCTGCTGGTTTGGTGTTGATGTTAACAGCGGGGTTTGTCTCTCTCTCTCTGCTGGTTTGGTGTTGATGTTAACAGCGGGGTTGTGTCTCTCTCTCTGCTGGTTTGGTGTTGATGTTAACAGCGGGGTTTGTCTCTCTCTCTGCTGGTTTGGTGTTGATGTTAACAGCGGGGTTTGTCTCCCTCTGCTGGTTTGGTGGTTGATGTTAACAGCGGGGTTTGTCTCTCTCCTCTCTGCTGGTTTGGTGTTGATGTTAACAGCGGGGTTTGTCTCTCTCTCTGCTGGTTTGGTGTTGATGTTAACAGCGGGGTTTGTCTCTCTCTCTGCTGTCTCCCTCTGCTGGTTTGGTGGTTGATGTTAACAGCGGGGTTTGTCTCTCTCTGCTCAGTGCTGTCTGGTTTGGTGGTTGATGTTAACAGCGGGGTTTGTCTCTCTCTCTCTGCTGGTTTGGTGGTTGATGTTAACAGCGGGATGTCTGTCTCTCTCTCTGCTGGTTTGGTGGTTGATGTTAACAGCGGGGTTTGTCTGTCTCTGCTGGTTTGGGGTTGATGTTAACAGCGGGGTTGTGTCTCTCTCTCTCTCTGCTGGTTTGGTGTTGATGTTAACAGCGGGGCTTGGCTCTCTCTCTGCTGGTTTGGTGTTGATGTTAACAGCGGGGTTTGTCTGTCTCTGCTGGTTTGGGGTTGATGTTAAAGCGGGATTTGTCTGTCTCTGCTGGTTTGGGGTTGATGTTAACAGCGGGGTTTGTCTGTCTCTGCTGGTTTGGGGTTGATGTTAACAGCGGGATTTGTCTGTCTCTGCTGGTTTGGGGTTGATGTTAACAGCGGGGTTTGTCTGTCTCTGCTGGTTTGGGGTTGATGTTAACAGCGGGGTTTGTCTCTCTCTCTGCTGGTTTGGTGTTGATGTTAACAGCGGGGTTTGTCTCTCTCTCTGCTGGTTTGGTGTTGATGTTAACAGCGGAGTTTGTCTCTCTCTGCTGGTTTGGTGTTGATGTTAACAGCGGGGTTTGTCTCCCTCTGCTGGTTTGGTGTTGATGTTAACAGCGGGTTTGTTCCCTGCTCAGCGGGGTCTCCCTCTGCTGGTTTGGGTTGAGTTAACAGATGTTAACAGCGGGGTTTGTCTCTCCTCTGGTTTGGGTTGATGTTAACTGGTTCCTGCTGGGGGGTTGATGTTAACAGCGGGGTTTGTCTCTCCTCTGCTGGTTTGGGGTTGATGTTAACAGCGGGGTTTGTCTCTCTCTGCTGGTTTGGGGTTGATGTTAACAGCGGTGGTTTGTCTCCCTCTGCTGGTTTGGGGTTGATGTTAACAGCGGGGTTTGTCTCCCTCTGCTGGTTTGGGGTTGATGTTAACAGTGGGGTTTGTCTCTCTCTCTCTGCTGGTTTGGGGTTGATGTTAACAGCGGGGTTTGTCTCTCCTCTGCTGGTTTGGTGGTTGATGTTAACAGCGGGGTTTGTCTCCCTCTGCTGGTTTGGTGTTGATGTTAACAGCGGGGTTTGTCTCTCTCTCTCTGCTGGTTTGGGGTTGATGTTAACAGCGGGGTTTGTCTCCCTCTGCTGGTTTGGGGTTGATGTTAACAGGGGTTTGTCTCCTCTGCTGGTTTGGGGTTGATGTTAACAGCGGGGTTTGTCTCTCCTCTGCTGGTTTGGGGTTGATGTTAAGAGCGGGGTTTGTCTCCCTCTGCTGGTTTGGGGTTGATGTTAACAGCGGGGTTTGTCTCTCCTCTGCTGGTTTGGTGGTTGATGTTAACAGCGGGGTTTGTCTCCCTCTGCTGGTTTGGTGTTGATGTTAACAGCGGGGTTTGTCTCCTCTGCTGGATTTGGGGTTGATGTTAACAGCGGGGTTTGTCTCCCTCTGCTGGTTTGGGGTTGATGTTAACAGCGGGGTTTGTCTCTCTCTCTGCTGGTTTGGTGGTTGATGTTAACAGCGGGGTTTGTCTCTCTCTCTGCTGGTTTGGTGTTGATGTTAACAGCGGGGGTTTGTCTCCTCTGCTGCAGCGGGGTGTCTCCCTCTGTGGTTTGGTGTTGATGTTAACAGCGGGGCTTGTCTCTCTCTCTGCTGGTTTGGTGTTGATGTTAACAGCGGGGTTTGTCTCCCTCCGCTTGGTTTGGGGTTGATGTTAACAGCGGGGTTTGTCTCTCTCTCTGCTGGTTTGGTGTTGATGTTAACAGCGGGGTTTGTCTCTCTCTGGTGGTTTGGTGTTGATGTTAACAGCGGGATTTGTCTCCCTCTGCTGGTTTGGGGTTGATGTTAACAGCGGGGTTTGTCTCCCTCTGCTGGTTTGGTGTTGATGTTAACAGCGGGGTTTGTCTCTCTCTCTGCTGGTTTGGTGTTGATGTTAACAGCGGGGTTTGTCTCCCTCTGCTGGTTTGAGGTTGATGTTAACAGCGGGGTTTGTCTCTCTCTGCTGGTTTGGTGTTGATGTTAACAGCGGGGTTTGTCTCTCTCTGCTGGTTTGGGGTTGATGTTAACAGCGGGGTTTATCTCTCTCTCTGCTGGTTTGAGTGTTGATGTTAACAGCGGGGTTTGTCTCCCTCTGCTGGTTTGGTGTTGATGTTAACAGCGGGGTTTGTCTCTCTCTCTGCTGGTTTGGGTTGATGTTAACAGCGGGGTTTGTCTCTCTCTCTGCTGGTTTGGTGTTGATTGTTAACAGCGGGGTTTGTCTCCCTCTGCTGGTTTGGTGTTGATGTTAACAGCGGGGTTTGTCTCTCTCTCTGCTGGTTTGGTGTTGATGTTAACAGCGGGGTTTGTCTCTCTCTCTGCTGGTTTGGTGTTGATGTTAACAGCGGGGTTTGTCTCTCTCTCTGCTGGTTTGGGTGTTGATGTTAACAGCGGGGTTTGTCTCTCTCTGCTGGTTTGGTGTTGATGTTAACAGCGGGGTTTGTCTCCCTCTGCTGGTTTGGTGGTTGATGTTAACAGCGGGGTTTGTCTCTCTCTGCTGGTTTGGTGTTGATGTTAACAGTGGGGCTTGTCTCCTCTCTGCTGGTTTGGGTTGTGTGCGGTGTTTGTCTCCCTCTGCTGGTTTGGGGTTGATGTTAACAGCGGTGGTTTTGTCTCCCTCTGCTGCAGCGGGGTGTCTCCCTCTGTGGTTTGGGGTTGATGTGCGGGGTTTGTCTCTCTCTGCTGGTTTGGTGTTGATGTTAACAGCGGGGTTTGTCTCCCTCTGCTGGTTTGGTGGTTGATGTTAACAGCGGGGTTTGTCTCTCTGCTGGTTTGGTGTTGATGTTAACTTTGTCTCTCTCTCTCTGCTGGTTTGGTGGTTGATGTTAACAGCGGGGTTTGTCTCCCTCTGCTGGTTTGGGGTTGATGTTAACAGCGGGGTTTGTCTCCCTCTGCTGGTTTGGGGTTGATGTTAACAGCGGGGTTTGTCTCTCTCTCTCTGCTGGGTTTGGGTTGTGTGCGGGGTTTGTCTCCCTCTGTGGTTTGGGGTTGATGTTAATGAACAGCGGGGTTTGTCTCTCTCTGCTGGTTTGGGGTTGATGTTAACGGGTTGGGGTTTTGTTCTCTGCTGGTTTGGGGTTGAGTTAACGCGGGGTTTGTCTCCCTCTGCTGGTTTGGGGTTGATGTTAACAGCGGGGTTTGTCTCCCTCTGCTGGTTTGGGGTTGATGTTAACAGTGGGGTTTGTCTCTCTCTGCTGGTTTGGGGTTGATGTTAACAGCGGGGTTTGTCTCTCTCTGCTGGTTTGGTGTTGATGTTAACAGCGGGGTTTGTCTCCCTCTGCTGGTTTGGTGTTGATGTTAACAGCGGGGTTTGTCTCCCTCTGCTGGTTTGGGGTTGATGTTAACAGCAGGGTTTGTCTCTCTCTGCTGGATTGGGGTTGATGTTAACAGCGGGGTTTGTCTCCCTCTGCTGGTTTGGGGTTGATGTTAACAGCGGGGTTTGTCTCTCTCTCTGCTGGTTTGGTGTTGATGTTAACAGCGGGGTTTGTCTCCCTCTGCTGGTTTGGGGTTGATGTTAACAGCGGGGCTTGTCTCTCTCTCTGCTGGTTTGGTGTTGATGTTAACAGCGGGGTTTGTCTCTCTCTCTGCTGGTTTGGTGTTGATGTTAACAGCGGGGTTTGTCTCTCTCTGCTGGTTTGGGGTTGATGTTAACAGCGGGTTTATCTCTCTCTCTGCTGGTTGGTGGATGTTGCGGGGTTTGTCTCCCTCTGCTGGTTTGGTGTTGATGTTAACAGCGGGGTTTGTCTCCTCTCTGCTGGTTTGGTGTTGATGTTAACAGCGGGGTTTGTCTCTCTCTCTGCTGGTTTGGTGTTGATGTTAACAGCGGGGTTTGTCTCTCTCTGCTGCAGCGGGGTGTCTCCCTCTGTGGTTTGGTGTTGATGTTAACAGCGGGGTTTGTCTCTCTCTGCTGGTTTGGTGTTGATGTTAACAGTGGGGCGTCTCTCTCTCTGGGTTTGGTGTTGATGTTAACTTGTCCTCTCTCTCTGCTGGTTTGGTGTTGATGTTAACAGCGGGGTTTGTCTCTCTCTCTCTGCTGGTTTGGTGTTGATGTTAACAGTTGGCTGGCAGCGGGGTTTGTCTGTCTCTGCTCAGCGGGGTGTCTCTCTCTCTCTGGGTTTGGTGTTGATGTTAACAGCGGGGCTTTCTCTCTCTGTGGTTTGGTGTTGATGTTAACTTTGTCTGTCTCTGCTCAGCGGGATGTCTGTCTCTGTGGTTTGGTTGTGTGCGGGGTTTGTCTGTCTCTGCTGGTTTGGGTTGATGTTAACAGCGGGATTTGTCTTCTCTGTGGTTTGGGGTTGATGTTAACTTTGTCTGTCTCTGCTCAGCGGGGTGTCTCTCTCTCTGGGTTTGGTGTTGATGTTAACAGCGGGGCTTTGTCTCTCTCTCTGCTGGTTTGGTGTTGATGTTAACAGCGGGTTTGTCTTCTCTGTGGTTTGGTGTTGATGTTAACTTTGTCTCTCTGCTGGTTTGGTGGATTTAACAGAGTGATTTAACAGCGGGGTTTGTCTCTCTCTCTCTGCTGGTTTGGTGGTTGATGTTAACAGCGGGGCTTGGCTCTCTCTCTGCTGGTTTGGTGGTTGATGTTAACAGCGGGGTTTGTCTGTCTCTGCTGGTTTGGGGTTGATGTTAACAGCGGTGATTTGTCTGTCCTCTGCTGGTTTGGGGTTGATGTTAACAGCGGGGTTTGTCTGTCCTCTGCTGGTTTGGGGTTGATGTTAACAGCGGGATTTGTCTGTCTCTGCTGGTTTGGGGTTGATGTTAACAGCGGGGTTTGTCTGTCTCTGCTGGTTTGGGGTTGATGTTAACAGCGGGGTTTGTCTCTCTCTCTGCTGGTTTGGTGTTGATGTTAACAGCGGGGTTTGTCTCTCTCTCTCTGCTGGTTTGGTGGTTGATGTTAACAGCGGAGGTTTGTCTCTCCTCTGCTGGTTTGGTGGTTGATGTTAACAGCGGGGTTTGTCTCCCTCTGCTGGTTTGGTGGTTGATGTTAACAGCGGGGTTTGTCTCCCTCTGCTGGTTTGGAGGTTGATGTTAACAGCGGGGTTTGTCTCCCTCTGCTGGTTTGGGGTTGATGTTAACAGCGGGGTTTGTCTCTCTCTGCTGGTTTGGGGTTGATGTTAACAGCGGGGTTTGTCTCTCCTCTGCTGGTTTGGGGTTGATGTTAACAGCGGTGTTTTGTCTCCCTCTGCTGGTTTGGGGTTGATGTTAACAGCGGGGTTTTGTCTCCCTCTGCTGGTTTGGGGTTGATGTTAACAGTGGGGTTTGTCTCTCTCTCTCTGCTGGTTTGGGGTTGATGTTAACAGCGGGGTTTGTCTCTCTCTGCTGGTTTGGTGTTGATGTTAACAGCGGGGTTTGTCTCCCTCTGCTGGTTTGGTGTTGATGTTAACAGCGGGGTTTGTCTCTCTCTCTCTGCTGGTTTGGGGTTGATGTTAACAGCGGGGTTTGTCTCCCTCTGCTGGTTTGGGGTTGATGTTAACAGCGGGGTTTGTCTCCCTCTGCTGGTTTGGGGTTGATGTTAACAGCGGGGTTTGTCTCTCTCTGCTGGTTTGGGGTTGATGTTAAGAGCGGGGTTTGTCTCCCTCTGCTGGTTTGGGGTTGATGTTAACAGCGGGGTTTGTCTCTCCTCTGCTGGTTTGGTGTTGATGTTAACAGCGGGGTTTGTCTCCCTCTGCTTTGGTTTGGTGTTGATGTTAACAGCGGGTTTTGTCTCTCTCTGCTGGATTTGGGGTTGATGTTAACAGCGGGGGTTTGTCTCCCTCTGCTGGTTTGGGGTTGATGTTAACAGCGGGGTTTGTCTCTCTCTCTGCTGGTTTGGTGTTGATGTTAACAGCGGGGTTTGTCTCTCTCTGCAGCGGGGTGTCTCCTCTGTGGTTTGGTGTTGATGTTAACAGCGGGGCTTGTGCTCAGCGGGGTCTCCCTCCGCTGGTTTGGGGTTGATGTTAACTTTGGCTTTGGTGTTGATGTTAACAGCGGGGTTGTCTCTCTCTGCTGGTTTGGTGTTGATGTTAACAGGGGGTTTGTCTCCTCCGCTGGTTTGGGGTTGATGTTAACAGCGGGGTTTGTCTCTCTCTCTGCTGGTTTGGTGTTGATGTTAACAGCGGGGTTTGTCTCTCTCTCTGGTGGTTTGGTGTTGATGTTAACAGCGGGATTTGTCTCCCTCTGCTGGTTTGGGGTTGATGTTAACAGCGGGGTTTGTCTCCCTCTGCTGGTTTGGTGTTGATGTTAACAGCGGGGTTTGTCTCTCTCTCTGCTGGTTTGGTGGTTGATGTTAACAGCGGGGTTTGTCTCTCCTCTGCTGGTTTGAGTGTTGATGTTAACAGCGGGGTTTGTCTCTCTCTGCTGGTTTGGTGTTGATGTTAACAGCGGGGTTTGTCTCTCTCTGCTGGTTTGGGGTTGATGTTAACAGCGGGGTTTATCTCTCTCTCTGCTGGTTTGGTGTTGATGTTAACAGCGGGGTTTGTCTCCCTCTGCTGGTTTGGTGTTGATGTTAACAGCGGGGTTTGTCTCTCTCTCTGCTGGTTTGGTGTTGATGTTAACAGCGGGGTTTGTCTCTCTCTGCTGGTTTGGTGTTGATGTTAACAGCGGGGGTTTGTCTCTCTCTGCTGGTTTGGTGTTGATGTTAACAGCGGGGTTTGTCTCTCTCTGCTGGTTTGGTGTTTGATGTTAACAGTGGTGGTTGGTGTTGATGTTTAACAGCGGGGTTTGTCTCTCTCTCTGCTGGTTTGGTGTTGATGTTAACAGCGGGGTTTGTCTCTCTCTCTCTGCTGGTTTGGTGTTGATGTTAACAGCGGGGTTTGTCTCTCTCTCTCTGCTGGTTTGGTGTTGATGTTAACAGCGGGGCTTGTCTCTCTCTCTGCTGGTTTGGTGTTGATGTTAACAGCGGGGTTTGTCTGTCTCTGCTGGTTTGGGGTTGATGTTAACAGCGGGGTTTGTCTCTCTCTCTCTGCTGGTTTGGTGTTGATGTTAACAGCGGGGCTTGGCTCTCTCTCTGCTGGTTTGGTGTTGATGTTAACAGCGGGGTTTGTCTGTCTCTGCTGGTTTGGGGTTGATGTTAACAGCGGGATTTGTCTGTCTCTGCTGGTTTGGGGTTGATGTTAACAGCGGGGTTTGTCTGTCTCTGCTGGTTTGGGGTTGATGTTAACAGCGGGGTTTGTCTCTCTCTCTGCTGGTTTGGTGTTGATGTTAACAGCGGGGTTTGTCTCTCTCTCTGCTGGTTTGGTGTTGATGTTAACAGCGGGGCTTGTCTCTCTCTCTCTGCTGGTTTGGTGTTGATGTTAACAGCGGGGCTTGTGTCTCCCTCTCCCTCTGCTGGTTTGGTGTCTGTTAACAGCAGTTTGGTGTTTGATGTTAACAGCGGGGTTTGTCTTGTCGATGTTGTCTCTCTCTGCTGGTTTGGTGTTGATGTTAACAGCGGGGTTTGTCTCTCCTCTGCTGGTTTGGTGTTGATGTTAACAGCGGGATTTGTCTCCCTCTGCTGGTTTGGTGTTGATGTTAACAGCGGGGTTTGTCTCTCTCTGCTGGTTTGGTGTTGATGTTAACAGCGGGGTTTGTCTCTCTCTCTGCTGGTTTGGTGTTGATGTTAAACAGCGGGGTTTGTCTCTCTCTCTGCTGGTTTGGTGTTGATGTTAACAGCGGGGTTTGTCTCTCTCTCTGCTGGTTTGGTGTTGATGTTAACAGCGGGGCTTTGTCTCTCTCTCTGCTGGTTTGGTGTTGATGTTAACAGCGGGGTTTGTCTCTCCTCTGCTAGGTTTGGTGTTGATGTTAACAGCGGGGCTTGTCTCTCTCTCTGCTGGTTTGGGGTTGATGTTAACAGCGGGGCTTTGTCTCCCTCTGCTGGTTTGGTGTTGATGTTAACAGCGGAGTTTGTTTGTCTCCTCTCTGCTGGTTTGGGGTTGATGTTAACAGCGGGGTTTGTCTGTCCTCTGCTGGTTTGGGGTTGATGTTAACAGCGGGGTTTGTCTCTCTCTCTGCTGGTTTGGTGGTTGATGTTAACAGCGGGGCTTTGTTTCTCTCTCTGCTGGTTTGGTGGTTGATGTTAACAGCGGGGTTTGTCTCTCTCTCTGCTGGTTTGGTGTTGATGTTAACAGCGGGGCTTGTTTCTCTCTCTGCTGGTTTGGTGTTGATGCAGCGGGGTGTCTCTCTCTCTGTGGTTTGGTGTTGATGTTAACAGCGGGGCTTGTGCTCAGCGGGGGTCTCCTCTGCTGGTTTGGGGTTGATGTTAACAGTGGGGCTTGTCTCCCTCTTCTGGTTTGGTGTTGATGTTAACAGCGGGGTTTGTCTGTCTCTGCTGGTTTGGGATTGATGTTTAACAGCGGGGTTTGTCTCTCTCTCTGCTGGTTTGGTGTTGATATTAACAGCGGGGCTTGTCTCCCTCTGCTGGTTTGGGGTTGATGTTAACAGCGGGGTTTGTCTGTCTCTGCTGGTTTGGTGTTGATGTTAACAGCAGGGTTTGTCTGTCTCTGCTGGTTTGGTGTTGATGTTAACAGCGGAGTTTGTCTCTCTCTCTGCTGGTTTGGTGTTGATGTTAACAACGGGGCTTGTCTCTCTCTCTGCTGGTTTGGTGTTGATGTTAACAGCGGGGTTTGTCTCCCTCTGCTGGTTTGGGGTTGATGTTAACAGCGGGGTTTGTCTCCTTCTGCTGGTTTGGTGTTGATGTTAACAGCGGGGTTTGTCTGTCTCTGCTGGTTTGGGGTTGATGTTAACAGCTGGGTTTGTTTCTCTCTCTGCTGGTTTGGTGTTGATGTTAACAGCGGGGGCTTTGTCTCCCTCTGCTGGTTTGGGGTTGATGTTAACAGCGGGGTTTGTCTGTCTCTGCTGGTTTGGTGTTGATGTTAACAGCGGGGTTTGTCTCTCTCTGCTGGTTTGGTGTTGATGTTAACAGTGGGGTTTGTCTGTCTCTGCTGGTTTGGGGTTGATGTTAACAGCGGGATTTGTCTGTCTCTGCTGGTTTGGGGTTGATGTTAACAGCGGGGTTTGTCTCCTTCTGCTGGTTTGGTGTTGATGTTAACAGCGGGGTTTGTCTCTCTCTGCTGGTTTGGGGTTGATGTTAACAGAGGGGTTTGTCTCTCTCTGCTGGTTTGGTGTTGATGTTAACAGCCGGGTTTGTCTCTCTCTACTGGTTTGGGGTTGATGTTAACAGCCGGGTTTGTCTCTCTCTGCTGGTTTGGGGTTGATGTTAACAGCCGGGTTTGTCTCTCTCTGCTGGTTTGTTGTTGATGTTAACAGCGGGGTTTGTCTCCCTCTGCTGGTTTGGTGTTGAAGAGTCTCTTGAGGTAGTAGAGCTGCAGGTATCCGGCGGTGATGATGACCAGACTCTGGAGAGCAGACCAGCTGTTCACATAAGTGGAGTTGGACTGAAGCAGGTAGAAATCAGCGCCGCGTCTCATTCGCTCGTAGTTATAATGACGCCACATGTGGAAGACAAACCTCTGCAGCCTGCTGCTGCTTTCCTACATGAAGATTTAAGAAATGTGAATGAAATTTAATGTCAAAATGACATAAATTGCTCAAAATATAATTTTATTCAAGTGTCTGGTGGATATATATATTTTTTTTTTTTTCACCGAACAACTGATACATATATATATATATACAGTATATGTAATGCAAAAAATGTGTTTTTTGTCCAAACATAAACAATTCTATTGAATTTTTAATAAAGAAAAAACTATATAAATTATTAATTATGTTGCTCAATATATATCTTTTTAGTAAAGCTTTTAAATACTTATTATATGTATCATGTTATATTCTGCTTTTTTAATGTGTTGTACCGGTTCTTAAACAATTCTTGAACTCAGAAATATAAATATATGGGTGAGGAGGTTATGATAATTAACAGGAATTAATATTTTAGTAAGGATGTGCTTGTTGCTGCTAGATGTAGTTGTTTATACCTCAATGAAGGACAATGTACTATTTATCTGTTTCATATCCTCTTCTTTCTTTTTCTTCTCTTCTTCCTTTTGTTTCTCGATGTCCTTTTGTCCCTCGTAATACACACCGAAGTTCAGGAAAACCTGCATGCTCCCGAAGCGATTGTGGAAATTACTGAAGCACATCTGATAAAAACCTGCACACATAAAGATTTTTTTTATTAATTCTTTTCAAAGCTTGTATAAAATTATGGCACTTTGATGATAATTAATTTTGTATAATTTTTCCTTTAATGTTTTAAATAACAGTATACAAATTCAGAACAACACTAAAACTCTAATCAAGGATTCAAGGAGAGACTTACCAGTCTCCTTAACACTGAAGGCAATCTGACCACTTGCATCATCAACTGTGTCAACTATTAAGCCGCTCGGAGCATTAACAATCACAGAGAGATGTCTGTCCAGAGCCACACCAGTCACCAGCTGGACCTGAACAAACACAGAGTGAACTATAGCATTCAAAGGATTCAAGACCTACCTATATTTACATGTAGAATAATGCCTTATCAATGTCTTACCATGAAGTGTAAGTAGAAGTGCTCACCGAAGTGAGCAAAGTGCCAGAAGCACTGGAGGTCTCCAGCATGCAGCATGATGGAAAAGTCATACTGATCGGCTCCCCAGAAAAGCTCCTGATCAGAAAGCTCTGGATGAGGGTCGTTCAGCGCTCCTCTGCTGCTCAACCCAAATAATAACAGAAGCCAAACCAGATAAAAGCCTTTCTGTAACATTTCAAATGTGAATTATAATAGGCTGTAAGTTAAATGAAACAGGAGCTGCTCAGTTTCTGAGAGCACTGCAGTTTTCTGATGATGATTAACTTTGAGTCTGACGTGTTACAGCTGGGAAAATACAAGATACGCCACAGCTGCTCTGGAAAACATTTCTGAAGCGCCCTCACAAACAGTTTTTACCATACATCTCGATTCCTCATATACTTACTGTACTGTAATCGGCTACTTTGCACTAAAACTGTAAAATCTCCACCTTTTACCATATTATTAGAATTATTATGCAATATATTTTACAATTAATATTCTAATTTACATTCAATATACAGTTTTGTAGGCTATTGTTTTTAAACAATGTTTTCAATGCTGACTTAAGAGTAAAGAAGAAAAGATGAAAGAGATTAAAATTTGAAGGGCATTAAAGATATTATTCTTCTGTAGTACAGAAGTGCCTCGCCGTAACCTTGATTTTTTTTTATTTATGTAAAAAAAGATAGAGGGATGAGTAGATGAGGGCTGAACCATGTAAGGGGAGCTGTCTCTTATGGCCACACCACCTAAGCGCGTCCGATCTTGGAAGCTAAGCAGGGTCGGGTCTGTTAGCGTGGGCATCTGGCAGAGCGTTAGGACCCAGAATCAAAGATAGGAATTAATATTTTTTTGGTAATTCATTAAATATCGCTGGCTAAAAAGTAACTAGTAACTAGTACTCTGAGTAGTTTTTGAGAAGAGTATTTTGTACTTTTACTTAAGTACTGTTTTGACACCAGTACTTTTTATTTGTAACTGAGTATTATTTCAGCAATGTAACAGTACTTGTACTTAAGTACAAATTTTCAGTACTCTTTCCACCACTGTTATTAGGTTTATTGTCGGCCCAGTAAAATAATCAAACACTCACTGCTGATAGTGTCTGTCTGATTTCTATAGCTCATATTCATTACAAAGTATTAAAGCTTCTATTCATCTGCGGTCTGAGACTGACAGCTGCCTGTTCTGTGTATGAAGAGCATTTACATAGAGAGACACTTTGCATGAGAGTGTTTATAGTGCTGTGAGTTTAACACTTCATGACTGAGAGCAGACCAGAACACAAACTTCATCATCACACAAGACAAAACAACAACAATGAACAACATCATCATCCTCATCTGGACTCTCACACTGTTTGGTCAAGGTTTGTAGTAAAACTTTCAGAATGATTATTAATTATTTTCAAATGTGAAATATACGTTATTGTAATTTGTGTCCTGTTTTCCTTTGTTTCAGAGTGTAGAGGACAGATCACTGTAACTCAGACTCAATCAGTAATACACTCTAAAAAATGCTGGGTTGAAAATAACCCAGCGCTGGGTTAAAAAGGGACGAACCCAGCGGTTGGGTTGTTTTGACCAGCGGTTGGGTTATTTTGACCCATCAGTTGGCAGATGTGGAAAGTCCGGGGGTCAGAAAATAAAAGTCCTGCCATATGTTTATTCCAACTCAGCAGCTGATTTCACCAGAGGAGGAACCAAGTCATTCCTTTCAAGTCACAAGCAAGTCTCAAGTCAAATGCCAAGTCCTCAAATAGTTAAAGTTAATGAGATAATTAAGTGACTAATAAAATGATGATTGTGCATTAGTGATGGACACCTGCTGTTATTGAGAATTACAGATGTTGATGTTTTATTGGTTAAAATGATGCCACCATCATGGAGATCAGCGTTTGTTTAGTTGAGCTCTTGACCCTTGACTTCTGGTTTTAGATATCTCTTTGTAACAATGAATGTGCTGTTGTAAAGCAGAGCGATCACTGTTGCGCAGTAAGTAGGTTTTAACTGTTTTCATATGATCAGTTAGTCATAATGAGTTGGCCTGGTTACAATAAAAAATTTTTTTTTTTCCTTTTATATGTTTAGGTTTTGCTTAATCAACCCTGTGAAACTACAGCATGCAAGCTAAGTGCTGCGCAAATAGTTTTAGTGAAATTATTTTAAATCTATGTAACGCATATAAAAAGTTGAACTCTTGTACTACTCAGACACATACAGACATCAAGAACCAGCATATGAATCTCAACAATGGTGACAACCAACAAAATGCTTCATGCTGCAATGCATGCTGGGTGACACCATATAGTAAAAACTCCCATCATGCACTGCAGTATGAAAAATTATTGTCACCACTGTTGAGGATCATATGATAAGTGTGCATGTCTAAAAGCCTGAGCCTATACAGTTCTTTTTTTCAACAGTGAAGCATTACGGTAGTATTTGTTTAATAGGACTTTTTTTTTTTTTTTTAATCCAATGATGGCTATATGTCTATCAACAAACCAAAGAAAAACCACTTCATGATGTTCATTCAAATTAATTTTCAGAAGCCGAAAGCAAAAGTTAATCTGCTACCTCAAGGTTTGATTCAGCAATGCACAGATATTTGCAGTGAAACAAAATTGTAATTGCTTAGAAGCAAATTAATTTGTTACTAAAAGTCTAAAGAGCTCAACTAAAGCAAACACTGACCACAATTATGGTGGCATCGTGGTGTTGTTGTTTTTT
Source organism: Schizothorax lantsangensis (assembly GCA_027422415.1). Taxonomy (NCBI): domain Eukaryota; kingdom Metazoa; phylum Chordata; class Actinopteri; order Cypriniformes; family Cyprinidae; genus Schizothorax; species Schizothorax lantsangensis. The sequence continues at coordinate 7,457,775 of CM049854.1, read as the reverse complement.
TTCAGTTGATTCCATCCAAGGCTGTGGCTCAAGTCATATGTTTTTGTGTTTCTCTTTTCTTCAGTGATGTTGCTTTCTTCAGTCACTTAATTATCTCATTAGCTCTTTGAGGACTTGGCATTTGACTTGAGACTTTCTTGTGACTTGAAAGGAATGACTTGGTTCCTCCTCTGGTGAAATCAGCTGCTGAGTTGGAATAAACATATGGCAGGACTTTTTCTTTCTGAACCCTGGACTTTCCACCTCTGCCAACTGCTGGGTCAAAACAACCCAACCGCTGGGTTCGTCCCTTTTAAACCCAGCATTTTTTAGTGTAGTAGCAGCTCAACCAGGACAAGAAGTCAGAATAAACTGTAAAACAAGCAGTTCAGTGTATGGTGGTAGTTACTTACACTGGTACTTACAGAAACCTGGAGAAGCTCCTAAACTCCTCATATATGCTGCAACAAGCCGTTACACTGGAACTCCATCTAGATTCAGTGGCAGCGGATCTAACAGTGATTTCACTTTGACCATCAGTGGAGTCCAGACTGAAGATACAGGAGATTATTACTGTCAGAGTTTACACTATCCAAACAGTAAAGATGTGTTCACACAGTGATAAAGAGTCGTACAAAAACCTCCGTCAGTCAGAGTCACAGTGACTGCACTGATACAGCTGAGAGATACTGCAGCTGCTCTACAACACAATCACACACAACACTGATCAGATCACACACACTAATAACACAACATCATTACTATTAATAGAAATATTGTATTTCTGAAGAGAATGAGTCAGTGTTTTAATATGATCATCATGTTTCAGCTGTAATATATGATCCCTGTCAATCAAACTGAACAGACTGCATTCAGTCACTTCTGCTGTCTGGACGAGATGCTTTCCATTTGACCCACAGACATTACTGTCATAACAATTGATTCTGTATTTGCAATCATAGATTTTTATGATTTTACTGACATTTTCATATACATTATCCCTTTGAAATGTAATGGGTTTGTCTGCTCCCAGGTGGAAAAGACTATTGAATGTATTAAAAATATACTTAAAGTACATTTGTACATTTGTATCCACAACATGCTTATTTGAAGTGCATTAAAATATATTCAATTAATAAATTCAAATTGAGCTTTTAAACCATATTCTTAACACAAGTATAACTTTAAGTGAAGTTTTAGTATATTTATCTTACTCATTTTAATTTTACTCTTACTTAAAGTATATTTTATGTGTACTTTGTGTAAGAAGATAGCAAAATGATTCAGGTTTTACAGGTTTATACTTATACTTAATGTATAAGTACTTTATATCAATGTGTAGGCCTGCTGCAATGTGTTTTAAACATTTCTATAATGAGCATGTACTTCAATCTCTGCTTTTCAAAAGTAAGATATTTAAATATATATTATATATATATATATATATTATAGCACATTAATTCACTAAATACATTATAGCTATATGTGCCGTATGTTATTGTGTGTTCTAAGTGTATTCTTACACATGTATAAACTTTGAATTATTATAAAAAAAGTCAACTATGATTAAGCATTATAATAAGGATATTTAATTCTAAGAATTCTAAAAATTCTAATGTGTATGCAAATTATAATACAATATATAAACACTGATGCAAAACTGTTAATCATTGTTAATTTTAAATAAATTATTTTCCCCTTTCACAGGTCCTGTGATAAAACAGTCTTTAAATTCTACAGTGTCTGAAAATGCAAGTCATACTCAAAGTGACTCAAAGATACTTGTGACAATAAACTCTTCTGTTTCTTTGTATTGTTCAGCCATTTGCATGCTTAAGTGTTTTATATTCATAGTATGGCACAACTGTTTGCACATTCCTCTCTCGTACAGTCATGCTTGTCTTAATATTTAATTCTACAGCATACTGTCATGCACATTCTTTTATACTTTATATTTTATATTTTGTTCTTTATATCTTATTTTTTATTCATTTTATTTTATGCATACTTCCCTTGTGTTGTATTCTACAATATTTGCACTGTCCATGGAGCGGACCCGACTCTCATTTCACTGCTGGTTATACAATCTCTGTATAGTCGTGTATGTGACAAATAAAACTTGAACTTGAACTTGAACTTGAAATGTTCTACAAATGGATAAAAAGAGCTCTGCCAAAGCATTTCACTGATCTTTCATTTATTATGTATTTTGGTGAAGATATTATATATGCTGCTGTACTTTCTAATGTACTCTTGCATTTTATGTTTAATCATTTATGTTTAATGATTTTTGCACCTTTTATAAAAAATGTAATACCGGAAAAAACGCTACTTAATAATAAACTAGTAGTGTAATGCTAATTCATTTCTATTGAGCTGAAATGCTATTGAAATGTTATTGAATCACATTAAAATGTAGTATTAAAAGGATATTTTAAATAAATTGTAAAGAAATACACTTAAATTGCACTAAATGTACTTGAAGTGGTTTCAATTTTACACAATTTAATATATTAAAATATATTGCAAATAGCTGATCTTAAGCATATCTTGAAATATGCTAATATACTACTCTTGTTTCAAAATAATACATTTAAAATGCATTTAGTATGATATATTTTAAATATAAGTACATCCAAAAAAAAAAGAAATAAAAAAAAAGAACAATTTAATACATTTCCTTTTCACCTGGGCTGTTGACTACAGAAGCAGAAGTGACTTGGTCTGTTTCAGTCCAGATCATGTAACCAATCAAACAGTGACTCTGGGAGTGTGGGCTGAAAATCTCATTTGCATTGTCAGGGTGGAGTGATTGTGATCCTCTCAGAATAGAGCAGCTCTGTCTCCAGAGACCATGTTCAAACCCCAAGAGCTTTATTTGACTAGATTTACTGCTACTGTAATGGCCTCAAAGAATTGTTATTTATTTTATTTTTTTCTCCTTGTGCAAATTGTTATTGTTGTTAATTTACATTAATATAACCTAAAGATAATGACATGCAGAAAACAATCGGTACACAGCTAGGGGCGCTGTGGGAGGAGAGATTAGGGAACGATAAAAAAAGAAGTGTTACGAGTGTGTGTTGTCATTGTTGAAGTTCGGCCCCGAATCTGTCACAGAAAAAAACAAGAAAAAAACTGGGGCAAATAAATCTACAGAAAAATCAAGTGGTAGTCCTGATCATTTTCCAAGGGGGCAACATAAAACTGGTGTTTCCGCCTGGTTTGTGACGGATTTCGGGAAGAAGAGGAACGAGTCACGGAGAGAGAAAGAGCTGCGAAGTGAGTTATATGAGACTGTTCAGTGACAAGTCATAATGTTGCCTGTGTGGGAAGCTACACTGGATGAAATTGAGAGTAAACTACTCGAATTATCCATTTCGCAACTGACAAGACTATGTGAAATGCTTAAGCTAAATGTGGGGGAGGGGGAGACACATCCGCCTCGTGCATTAAGGAGACACATCCTACAGTATTTGGAAGGAGATGAGATAGTTTCACTTGAAGATGAAGGATTGTCTTTACTGTTAGACATAAAGGAGAAAATCGACGGTTTGAGAAATTATGATGATGAGGAAACCTATAGCTCACCCAGTGTAGAACGTGAAACATGGGACGAGATACAGCGAAAAGTTGTCCTGGAGCGCCATCCTGTGGGCGGCAAGGAAAGTGCACCAGAAAAACCTGTGAGAATCACTGAAACAGAATCAGAACATGTCAAAACAAGCAGAAAAATTCAAAGTTTGTCTACGTCTGGAGAATATGTCCCGATTATGCATCCAGTGTTTAAAAAAGAACTGAAAATAATTGGACAAATTGGTGAACCTGGTCAGAGGGACAATGAATTTTGCCAGCTTAGACAGACAGATTCACAGAGCATGCAATAGAGGTTATGAAGAGGAGAGATTGTTGAAGCAGTCATTCAAGCAATCATCCAGGAGTCAGTTTGAGAAGTTACCTGGAGAGTAGAACAGATTTGACACTGCCTGCCATAAAACAAATTCTCAGAGCACACTTCGTTGAAAAAGATGCAACAGAACTGTATCATTCACTCACTGCAGTTCAAGAGCCTAAGGAAACACCGATTCAGTTCTGGTCCGAGCCATGGACCTCAGGCAAAGAATCCTGTCAGCTTCTGAGAATGTAAAGACTGGATTAAAATAATCATGAACTAATTCAAAATCAGTTTTTTGCAGACCGTCTGGACAGGCCTCCTTGATGACAGCATACGGACAGACCTAAAGCCCTACCTAGAAAACCCGCTGGTGGAGGATGAGGTGCTTTTGGAAAAAATGAACATGTCATACAGCCTGGAGCTTGAAAGAAAAAAAATCAAAGCTTTTAAAAACGCGACCCAAGCCCGCCAAGGTGGCCACAGTTTGTGAGGAGGAACAGACACATGTGAGCAAGATAAAAGTGTCAATGTAAAGAAAGAGAAAAATCCAAAACCCAACAGCCTGATGGAGAAGTTGGATGCAAGGGACGAAGTGATTTGTGAAGCAATTCAGAACCTAACTTCTCCAAGTGGCAAGCCTGACTCAGACATCACGACCCAAACACTCAGAAACGATACCAGAGATCAATTGGAGACAATGTTCACCTGCTCAAGTAAACAGGAGACGCTGTATCCAGTGTGAGCAAAAACGAAGTGAAGAAACTGTGTTGAACACTGTGACAGTGGGCAGCAATGAGCACAGCTGGGCTGCAGGTTGTCGGAAACGAGCGGTGATAACGCTACGTCAAGCAAGATTGAGATTACCTCAGATATCATGGCAAGTTTATCAAGAACTCACTCACTGGAGGGCCAGGTCAACTAAACAAGAGAAAACAGCCAGTTTAGTTGGACATAGGTGTCTGGTTCGGTGTTCATGGGAGGTGTTAATACATCAGTGCTCTGGGACACAGGGTCGCAAGTTTCAATTGTGAGCTCAGAGTGGAAGAAGAAACACCTACCTGATGCAGAGGTGAGACCAGAGGAGAGCTGCTTGAGGAGAGAGAACTCCATCTGACTGCAGCAAATGGGATGAGCATCCCATATGAGGGCTGGATGAAAGTAGAGTTTTGTCTGTCGGCAAACACTGAGGCTGGAGGGAGGGACCGACATCTGCTTGTACCAATCCTCATTGCATCCAGTGAGTTGGAAGAACAATCATTGGTTTTAATGTGATTGAAGAACTTGTCCAAGCTAATGCAGTCCAGCAGATTCCTTTGAGCTCCCTCGTGAAACACTGAGTTCATCTCTGGAAGTTAGCCCAAGGAAAGCAAAAGCAGTACTACTCACTCCTGAAAAAAAACGTAAAAACAGTAGCAACTGTCAAATTGTAAGACTGGGACGAAGACCTGTGATCCTCCCAAGGCACGAAAGGGTGAGCATCAGTTGTGGAAAATGGAGGAAGACAGGTGACCTGGGAACACAGGTAATGCTGGAGCCCAATTCAGAAGTGCCATGGCCTGCAGGGATAAAGATAAACAAACAGATTATCCAGATGCCTCTGAAGGACAGCGATTGTATCACAGTGATGGTAGAGAATACCACAGATGAGGAAGTGATTCTCCTGCTCGGACAGTCCTGGGGTGGTTGTATGCAGTGGATGGTATACATCATATGGAAGTAAAAATACTGTCTCCAACTGAGTCCCAACCTCAGCCTTCATCACTTCACAAAGACTTACCTCCAGAGACTCTGCCCAGGGATCAAGAGAGTGAAGAATGGGCAGATCTCATTAACTTATCTGGAGACCAACAAGACGGGTCAGACAGCTGTGAGAGAGAATGCAGGAGTGTTCGCCAAGGATGACTGGGATACTGGATGTATTCAGGACCTGAAGATGGACATCCATTTGAAAGATAACGTCCCTGTCCGGAAAACATATAACGCAATCCCGCGACCCCTGTATCAAGGGGTAAAGACCCCCACATACAGACCTTGCTGAGTCAAGGTTGGATCCAAAAATCGACATCATTCCTATTCCTCGCCAGTGGTGTGTGTGAGAAAGAAGGATGGGAGCTTGCGTCTGTGTGTGGATTACCGCCTGCTAAATGAGAAAGCGCACCCGACCGGCATCCTATCCCACGAATTAAGAGATTCTAGAAAAACCTAGGGGAAACTCATTGTTCACTGTGCTGGACCAAGGAAAAGCCTACCATCAAGGTTCATGGTGGAGCACAGCAGGGCCTACACACGCCACCGCCTTTATAACACCCTGGGGGCTGTACGAGTGGGTGCGGATACCCTTTGGCCTCACAATGCACCAGCGGCCTTCCAGAGGTACATGGAAGGATGTTTAGGAGAGTTGAGAGATGATATCTGCATCCTACCTTTGATGAGTGTTAGTTTTCAGCAAGAACTTTGACCAACATCTGAAGACTTGACGAGAGTGCTACAGCGACAGAAACAATGTGTAATCAAGCTCAGGCCAAAGAATGCGAATTTTTCAAGCGAGAGGTGTGCTACGTAGGCCGCATCATCTCCGAACAAGGGTACAGGATGAACCCAAAGAAATTGAGGTGGTGCAAGCATTAAAAAGGGAAAGGCCCAACACTGTCCGTGAGGTGAGGAAACTCATGGTTTCCTGGGTTATTACAGATCATACATTGCTGACTTTGCCAGAATAGCCAAGCCACTGTATGAACTGTTAAAAAAAACAGGATGGGCAAAAGGAAGGTCCCGGAAGGAGTGTCAACCTCCCCTCACAAGCACCCCGTCACAGCCGGTAGAGTGGACAGGGATGCATCAGGAAGCACTGGAGAGGCTGATTGCTGAGCTGTCAGCCACCTATCAATGGCCTACCAGACTTTGAAAAGTCTTCGTCCTTCATGTGGATGTATCCGAGGAAGGGTAGGAGCAGTACTGTACCAACGACAAGAAGCAAGCTCAGAGTAGTGGGTTATGGGTCACGGACACTGACCCCTGCCGAAAGGAACTACAAGCTGCACTCGGGAAGCTGGAGTTCTGGGGCTCAAATGGGCAATTACAGATCGTTTCCGTGACTACCTGTTCCATGCGCCACATTTCACTGTCCTACAGTGATAATAACCCATTGACGTATGTCATGAAAACTGCAAAACTGAATGCGGCAGGTCAGCGGTGGGTATCTGAGCTAGCAGACTACCGTTTTCCGACCAGTTGTTGAAGTTACCGGCCCAGGAACAGTCAAAACGGGACGCAGACTTCCTTTCCCCGGAAGACCAGGACCCATTGAAGCCAACAATGCAGAGAGTGTACTCAGATATGCGAACCAGAAAGTCTGGGATCAGTCGGGGAAGCTCTGAAAGCACAACGGGGGGAGAGGTGGATTGGATATCCGCAATCTCTTGTAACCTAGATGTCTTGCCAGAGGAGCCAAAGGGTGGATCAGAGATCAGTCAACGGCTAACATCTCAGGATATCAGGAATGCACAGATGAGTGATCAGCCATCAGCCGAGTACTCGAACTGAAACAGAAACAACTCTACCTCAAACAAAAGACAAACTAAAGGAACGGAAGCTGTGAGACGACTGCTGAAAGAGTGGCACCATCTGCAGATTGATGAGGAGGACATCCTGCAAAGAAAAATAATGACCAGAACACAATTAGTTATCCAGAAAGCTTGAAAAATATGGTCTACAAGTATTACACGAAGACATGGCCCACTCGGTGCTGATCGTATGGTCACAGCAGCTCGTGCACGTTTTTCTGGCCAAAAATGAGAGAGGAGATAGAACATTACATCACGAAGTGTGTCGATGTCTCAGACAAAAGGAAACCAAACCGAATCACCAGAACACCAATTCAGAGTATTGAAACAACAGCTCCATTTGAGATGATTTCAATCGACTACTGCATCTAGAGAAAAGTGGGGGGGAGCAGAGTATATTCTCGTGGTTGTAGACCATTTTTCAAAGTTTGCCCAGGCATACGCCACCAGTAACAAGTCTGGAAAAACAGCAGCTCGGAAGATATTTGACGACTTTGTCATGCGCTTTGGCTTCCCAGCAAAAATCCACCATGACCAGGGGAGGGAGTTCGAGAACCGCATGTTTGAAAAACTACAGAGTTATTGTGGGATTAGACATTCACGGACAACTCCCTACCACCCTCAGGCTAACCAGCGAGAGGTTCAATAGGACATTGCTGGGGATGTTGAGAACACTAGAAGAGACAGAGAAATCAAATTGGGCAGACCATCTGAACAAAGTGGTCCACGCCTATAATTGTACGGTGCATGAATCAACGGATTTTCTCATTCTTCTTCTTTTTGGACGAGAACCAGTTCTCCAATTGATCTGGTGTTCCCCACAAAGCAAAGCAGGAATCCCCAATCTCATGCCGACTACGCTGAAAGATGGAAGAGGTCCATGCAAGAAGCATATGAAATTGCAATGAAGAACAAGAAAAAGGCTGCTGCAACGGGGCAGAGGAACTACAACCGGAGGGCGTGGAGTTCTGTATTGGAGGCCGGGTGATCATGTGTGGTGAGGAACCTGTCAGAAAGGGGTGGCCCAGGCAAACTGCGAGCTTAGGGGAAAGCAAACATATGTGGTAAAGGAAGGAGAGGAGGGGATGGCCCGTTTATATAGTAGAGTCATTGGATGGAACTGGAAAGGAAATAGTGTTACACAGGAACCTTCTCTACCATGCCCTTACCTGATCGATGAGCCAAGGACTGTCAATGGTCGCCTGGAAAAGAAAAGGTCGGAGGGACAGATCAAAACAGGAAGCACAGCTACAATGGAATACTCCCAGGAGGACACCAACAGCTCAAGCGATGAGGAGTATGGCTTGTGGACTCGGGTGCAAAAACCAGGAACTACCCTCGATCCAGGTGCAGCAGAATTCTATCCTAGAAGAAAAGAGAGAAGCAGAAGCCCTGTGAAGGATTTGGACACTAACAGAGAAATGGACGAATTTACAAACTCACCTGCTCTGGAGCGGCACCCAGGGGAACCTGGTGAGGAAGTGCCGGTGATCTCGAAAGGAGAGTCAGATGAGGAACTGTGGAAGAAAGGGAACAAGAAGATGGTGAATTGGCATTGGAGCTAGGGAGAAGGACTTCTGCTAGAACCAGATGCCCACGGAACATCTACACGTATGATACCCTGCGAGCCGTCATTCCAACCTGTGAGATTGAGCACTGTCGGTGCAAAAGCTGATGGGGAAGCTTGTCGTACACAACCCCAGTTGAGCATCAATCCTCTGAACCTGTATCCTTCATGTTGATAAGATTAGTCAGAGTTTGAAACAGTTAAGTTCAGAGTAACGTTTTTTGTTGTTGTTGTCTTGCTAAGTTATAAAGATTTAAGAGAATTATGAGGCTATAGTGTAGTAATGCTCTACAGCAGAATTATAGTTGGAAAGTGGCAGGAAATGCCAAGAGATTAATGTGCTGTTAAAGTGACATAAAAAAAATGCATTTATGCATTGTTGAGGTGTATGTGGTACTGTCAATTGTCGTTACAGGACGTTCTGGGGGGCCACCAGCGAACCTAAAGACAAGACACCTCTCAACATACGTTGATCTAAAAAAACAATTTAGATGATTGTAGTAATGTCACAGTGGTATAGAAACAAAGGATATGGATTATATAGTTAAGCTGTGAGGAAGAATGTGCATTACACTGTTGTGGGAGTTCGTTGTGTAAATATTCACCCAGAAAAATGAAAAAAATGTTTTGTGACATTTTGTTTTTTAGTGGGGAAGGGTAATGGCCTCAAAGAATTGTTATTTATTTTATTTTTTTCTCCTTGTGCAAATTGTATTGTGGTTAATTTACATTAATATAACCTAAAGATAATGACATGCAGAAAACAATCGGTACACAGCTAGGGGCGCTGTGGAAAGAGAGATTAAGGAACGATAAAAAAAAGTGTTACGAGTGTGTGTTGTCATTGTTGAAGTTCGGCCCCGAATCTGTCAAAGAAAAAAACAAGAAAAAAACTGGGGCAAATAAATCTACAGAAAAATCAAGTGGTAGTCCTGATCATTTTCCAAGGGGGCAACACTACTGATCAAGCTTCTGAAAAGCACCTGAACAAACACTACATACATCTTCTTCTGTTAGTTAAATGATGTTGTCAGACACAAATGGAGCTTGTTGAGAAGCTTTATTGAATGTTGCAGCAAACACAGCAGATTGAAAGATCAGCCAGTGCTTTGACACTAGAGCTCTCTTTCAGTATTGAGTTGTAAATGACTACAGCTGCAGCACTAGACTCATGTGAATCCTGCCTGACACAAGACACTCAGATACGGCTCATCTTCAGGAGAGAGCAGCGCTCACTGGAGAAACATCAGCACTGCGAGCGACTAACAGCGACTCTTGTGGAACGAGACCTCATGAGGAGCTCCACCATGTGTTACTCTGCAGACGTACAGCTCTCCCTCTTCCCAGCGTGCTTTGCTAAGGGTCAGGACGCTACTGCAGCTGTAGCGGCCGTCCTGCTCGCTCTCTGCGCTGGTCACAACCCCCTCGGTGACCTCTGAGCCTCTAAACTTATTCTTGGCTCATAAAAGTGTCCAAAAGACCCCTGTACAGCTGTATTATGAAGAAAGAGACAGGGTTTGTCTCCTTCTGCTGGTTTGGTGTTGATGTTAACAGCGGGATTTGTCTCTCTCTGCTGGTTTGGTGTTGATGTTAACAGCTGGGTTTGTCTCTCTCTCTGCTAGTTTGGTGTTGATGTTAACAGCAGGGTTTGTCTCTCTCTCTGCTGGTTTGGTGTTGATGTTAACAGCTGGGTTTGTCTCTCTCTCTGCTGGTTTGGTGTTGATGTTAACAGCGGGGTTTGTCTCCCTATGCTGGTTTGGTGTTGATGTTAACAGCGGGGTTTGTCTCCGTCTGCTGGTTTGGTGTTGATGTTAACAGCTGGGTTTGTCTCTCTCTGCTGGTTTGGTGTTGATGTTAAGAGCGGGGTTTGTCTCCTTCTGCTGGTTTGGTTGGTGTTGGTGTTAACAGCGGGGTTTGTCTCTCTCTGCTGGTTTGGGGTTGATGTTAACAGCGGGGTTTGTCTCCTTCTGCTGGTTTGGGGTTGATGTTAACAGCGGGGTTTGTCTCTCTCTGCTGGTTTGGTGTTGATGTTAACAGCGGGGTTTGTCTCCTTCTGCTGGTTTGGTTGGTGTTGGTGTTAACAGCGGGGTTTGTCTCTCTCTGCTGGTTTGGGGTTGATGTTAACAGCGGGGTTTGTCTCATTCTGCTGGTTTGGTGTTGGTGTTAACAGCGGGGTTTGTCTCTCTCTGCTGGTGTGGGGTTGATGTTAACAGCGGGGTTTGTCTCTCTCTGCTGGTTTGGTGTTGATGTTAACAGCGGGGTTTGTCTCCCTCTGCTGGTTTGGGGTTGATGTTAACAGCGGGGTTTGTCTCTCTCTTCTGGTTTGGTGTTGATGTTAACAGCGGGGTTTGTCTACATCTGCTGGTTTGGGGTTGATGTTAACGGCGGGGTTTGTCTCTCTCTCTGCTGGTTTGGGGTTGATGTTAACGGGGGGGTTTGTCTCTCTCTGCTGGTTTGGGGTTGATGTTAACAGCGGAGTTTGTCTCCCTCTGCTGGTTTGGGGTTGATGTTAACAGCGGGGTTTGTCTCCCTCTGCTGGTTTGGTGTTGATGTTAACAGCGGGGTTTGTCTCTCTCTGCTGGTTTGGTGTTGATGTTAACAGCGGGGTTTGTCTCCCTCTGCTGGTTTGGTGTTGATGTTAACAGCGGGGTTTGTCTCCCTCTGCTGGTTTGGGGTTGATGTTAACAGCGGGGTTTGTCTCTCTCTTCTGGTTTGGTGTTGATGTTAACAGCGGGGTTTGTCTACCTCTGCTGGTTTGGGGTTGATGTTAACGGCGGGGTTTGTCTCTCTCTCTGCTGGTTTGGGGTTGATGTTAACGGGGGGGTTTGTCTCTCTCTGCTGGTTTGGGGTTGATGTTAACAGCGGGGTTTGCCTCTCTCTGCTGGATTGGGGTTGATGTTAACGGCAGGGTTTGTCTCTCTCTGCTGGTTTGGGGTTGATGTTAACGGCGGGGTTTGTCTCCCTCTGCTGGTTTGGTGTTGATGTTAACAGCGGGGTTTGTCTCTCTCTGCTGGTTTGGTGTTGATGTTAACAGCGGGGTTTGTCTCTCCCTCTGCTGGTTTGGTGTTGATGTTAACAGCGGAGTTTGTCTCCCTCTGCTGGTTTGGGGTTGATGTTAACAGCGGAGTTTGTCTCCCTCTGCTGGTTTGGGGTTGATGTTAACAGCGGGGTTTGTCTCCCTCTGCTGGTTTGGTGTTGATGTTAACAGCGGGGTTTGTCTCTCTCTGCTGGTTTGGTGTTGATGTTAACAGCGGGGTTTGTCTCCATCTGCTGGTTTGGTGCTAATGTTAACAGCGGAGTTTGTCTCCCTCTGCTGGTTTGGGGTTGATGTTAACAGCGGAGTTTGTCTCCCTCTGCTGGTTTGGTGTTGATGTTAACAGCGGGGTTTGTCTCCCTCTGCTGGTTTGGTGTTGATGTTAACAGCTGGGTTTGTCTCTGTCTGCTGGTTTGGTGTTGATGTTTAGAGCGGGGTTTGTCTCCTTCTGCTGGTTTGGTTGGTGTTGGTGTTAACAGCGGGGTTTGTCTCTCTCTGCTGGTTTGGGGTCGATGTTAACAGCGGGGTTTGTCTCCTTCTGCTGGTTTGGTTGGTGTTGGTGTTAACAGCGGGGTTTGTCTCTCTCTGCTGGTTTGGGGTTGATGTTAACAGCGGGGTTTGTCTCCTTCTGCTGGTTTGGTGTTGGTGTTAACAGCGGGTTTGTCTCTCTCTGCTGGTGTGGGGTTGATGTTAACAGCGGGGTTTGTCTCCCTATGCTGGTTTGGGGTTGATGTTAACAGCGGGGTTTGTCTCTCTCTTCTGGTTTGGTGTTGATGTTAACAGCGGGGTTTGTCTCCCTCTGCTGGTTTGGGGTTGATGTTAACGGCGGGGTTTGTCTCTCTCTCTGCTGGTTTGGGGTTGATGTTAACGGGGGGGTTTGTCTCTCTCTGCTGGTTTGGGGTTGATGTTAACAGGGGGTTTGTCTCTCTCTGCTGGTTTGGGGTTGATGTTAACGGCAGGGTTTGTCTCTCTCTGCTGGTTTGGGTTGATGTTAACGGCGGGGTTTGTCTCTCTTTCTGCTGGTTTGGGGTTGATGTTAACAGCGGGGTTTGTCTCCCTCTGCTGGTTTGGTGTTGATGTTAACAGCAGGGTTTGTCTCTCTCTGCTGGTTTGGTGTTGATTTTAACAGCGGGATTTGTCTCTCCCTCTGCTGGTTTGGTGTTGATGTTAACAGCGGAGTTTGTCTCCCTCTGCTGGTTTGGGGTTGATGTTAACAGCGGAGTTTGTCTCCCTCTGCTGGTTTGTTGATGTTAACAGCGGGGTTTGTCTCCCTCTGCTGGTTTGGTGTTGATGTTAACAGCGGGGTTTGTCTCCCTCTGCTGGTTTGGGGTTTATGTTAACAGCGGGGTTTGTGTCTCTCTGCTGGTTTGGTGTTGATGTTAACAGCCGGGTTTGTCTCTCTCTGCTGGTTTGGTGTTGATGTTAACAGCGGGGTTTGTCTCCCTCTGCTGGTTTGGGGTTTATGTTAACAGCGGGGTTTGTCTCCCTCTGCTGGTTTGGTGTTGAAGAGTCTCTTGAGGCAGTAGAGCTGCAGGTATCCGGCGGTGATGATGACCAGACTCTGGAGAGCAGACCAGCTGTTCACATAAGTGGAGTTGGACTGAAGCAGGTAGAAATCAGCACCGCGTCTCATTCGCTCGTAGTTATAATGACGCCACATGTGGAAGACAAACCTCTGCAGCCTGCTGCTGCTTTCCTACACGAAGATTTGAGAAATGTAAATGAAATTCAATGTCAAAATGACAAAAAAATGCTCAAAATGTAATTATATATATATATATATATATATATATATTTATTATTTTTATTTTTTTCACCAAACAACTGATATATATATATATGTTATGCAACAATAGTGTTTTCTGTCAAAACATAACCAATTCTATTACATTTTTAATAAAGAAATAAATGAATAACTATATATACATTATTAATTATGTTGCTCAAGATACATCTTTTTAGTAAAGCTTTTAAATACTTGTTATATGTATCATGTTATATTCTGCTTTTGTAATGTGTTGTACGGTTCTTAAACAATTCTCGAACTTAAAAATATAAATATATGGGTGAGGAGGTTATGATAATTAACAGGAAGTAACATTTCAGTAAGGATGTGCTTGTTGCTGCTAGATGCTGTTGTTTATACCTCAATGAAGGACAATGTACTATTTATCTGTTTCATAGTCATCTTCTTTTTTTTTTTCTTCTTCCTTTTGTTTCTCGATATCCTTTTGTCCCTCGTAATACACACCGAAGTTCAGGAAAACCTGCATGCTCCCGAAGCGATTGTGGAAATTACTGAAGCACATCTGATAAAAACCTGCACACATGAATATTTTTTTTTAATTATTGTTATTCATTCTTTTCAAAGCTTGAATATAATTATGGCACTTTAATGATAATTCATTTTGTATAATTTCTTCTTTAATGTTTTTAATAACATACAAATTCAGAACAGCATTAATTTTTAGTTTTTGAGTGAATTATGTTACATGCATGTTACATGTGAAGCTAACTTTGAATTAAATAAAACACTTTTAAAAATCTGTTCATAAAGTAGCAGCAGATATACTAAAACTCTTATCAAGGATTTAAGGTGAGACTTACCAGTCTCCTTACACTGAAGGCAATCTGACCACTTGCATCATCAACTTGTCCGACTATTAGGCCGCTCGGAGCATTAACAATCACAGAGAGATGTCTGTCCAAAGCCACACCAGTCACCAGCTGGACCTGAACAAACACAGAGTGAACTATAGCATTCAAAGGATTCAAGACCTACCTATATTTACATGTAGAATAATGTCTTATCAATGTCTTACCATGAAGTGTAAGTAGAAGTGCTCACCGAAGTGAGCAAAGTGCCAGAAGCACTGGAGGTCTCCAGCACGCAGCATGATGGAAAAGTCATACTGATCGGCTCCCCAGAAAAGCTCCTGATCGGAAAGCTCTGGATGAGGGTCGTTCAGCACTCCTCTGCTGCTCAACCCAAATAATAACAGAAGCCAAACCAGATAAAAGCCTTTCTGTAACATTTCAAATGTGTATTATAATAGGCTGTAAGTTAAATTAAACAGGAGCTGCTCAGTTTCTGAGAGCACTGCAGTTTTCTGATGATGATTAACTTTGAGTCTGACGTGTTACAGCTGGGAAAATACAAGATACGCCACAGCTGCTCTGGAAAACATTTCTGAACATTCTGAAGTGCCCTCACAACAGTTTTTACCATACATTTCGATTCCTCATATACTTACTGTACTGTAATCTGCTACTTTGCACTAAAACTGTAAAATCTCCACCTTTTACCTTATTATTAGTATTATTATGCAATATATTTTACAATTAATATTCTAATTTACATTCAATATACAGTTTTGTCGGGCTTGATTACTACTTGGACGGGAGAACGTCTGAGATTGGAAATACGAGGTGCTGTAAGCTTTTGAATTTTCTTCATTAGTCAGCAAACACACTTCCCCATGGTTCAGATTTGATGATTTATTTATTTGACATTATCACTATGGGAAACACCTCTGGTGTGACGAATGTCTGAAGCCCTTATACCATCACGCCAATTCATTGGCCAATAGCGCTTAGCACTGCCCTGCGCATACATCACATATGCTCATATCAGAGTGCTGCACGCTATTTAATCAGATTTCAATTCCTTCAGGAAGTGAATCATCTGTCGCCCATAGGAAAGCGTTCTTTCGTTGTGTTCTCAGCTATTTATTTGGAAAAAGAGCACAGTTTACTCCTCTTCAACAGACACGATGAGTTACAGGAGATGCGTCGAGCCATGTGACAGGTTCATCTCCGGATGAGACACTCATGACAGGTGCGTGAAATGTTTGGGCCTACAACACGCTCAGCCTTTCTGACTGTCAACACTGCGATAGCCTACGGCTAAAAGTATTGCGCTCGAGGCTCGTGGCCCTCTCTAAGAAAGCAGGCCTCGCGTCTAATCCCCGCCACACTGTTTCTGCGGTTGCCGAGGCGCCGCATGAGACGGTCGCTTGGGGTGACGCATGCGAGCCGGAGCTCATGGAGAGTGAGACGACGGAGTTTTCTCCCTTCCTCTTGCTCTCTCCGGGCCACGTTCAAATGTTCGAGGAATGCTACGCGGAGCCCATTGTCAATGATGATTTACGGCCTAACCTGTAAGCTCATAATGCGATCTCTTTCAGTTGTGAACCGTATGACGAGGATGTGCTGTCCATTAAATCCCTCTGATTCAAAGGATTTAATGGGAGAAGCATGCAGTTCTCTCCCTCCGAGCGGACAGGAGAAACGCACCTCCTCATCTTACAGCAAACTGTTAGACGTTGTAACGCGTGCTGTGGATAAGCTGGGGTTAGAATGGGATAGCGAGCCGGTGCAAAATCAGGCCCAGTCCAAACTGGACGACCGGTTTTTGACTAGCCGCACTCCGTCCCAGCCCCGTAGGCCTCTCCCTTTATTCCTAGACCTCCACCATGAGGTTTCGAGGTCTTGGAAACAATCTTTTTCGGCACGTATTACTAACCCTGCTGCCACCAATTTTGCCACTGTTTCCAAAATGGCGGAACACGGCTACGCGGTGATGCCGGCCGTAGAAGAAACTCACGCAGAACATGTAGTGCCAAACTCAGGTCCGTCTTGGAAGTCACGACTCCTGTTGCCGTCCAAGCCGTGTAGGATTACTTCTGCTTTGGTCGGGAAATCTTACATGGCCGCTGGACAGGCTACGGCCACACTTCATTCTATGGGCGTGCTCCAGGCTTATCAAGCAGATGTGCTTAAGGAGCTGGATGAAGGGGAAGGCCTGACCCCGGAGGCTGTTAAAGAGCTCAGGCGAGCTATGGACTTGGCGCTTACATTTACATTTATTCATTTAGCAGACGCTTTTATCCAAAGCGACTTACATTGCATTCAAGTTACAGTTTTACATTTTATCAGCTCTTGCTTTCCCTGGGAATCGAACCCATGATCTTGGCGTTGCTAGCGCCATGCTCTACCATTTGAGCTACAGGAAAGCTACCAAGCACAAGGCTCGAGCAGTGGGCAGTTCCATGGCAGGTTTGGTGTCAGTTGAGCGCCACCTTTGGCTCACTCTCACTGACATTAAAGAGAAGGACAAAACTTTTCTTTTGAAAATAGTAAGAACATTCAGCTGCATAATTTATGCATGCCGCAATGCATGCTGGGAGTTTTGTACTGGCACCCAGCATGCTTTGCGGCATGAATTGTTTTTTATTATTGATAGTCACCATTGTTGAGGTTCATGTGCTGATTCTTACATTTACATTTAGTCATTTAGCAGACGCTTTTATCCAAAGCGACTTGAAGATTCATCTTGAAGAGGCAATCAGACAGAGGAAGTGCTCGCAACACCAAGTCTCAGTCATTCTCGATGTCTGTGTGTCTAAATGGTGCCGTAGCTCTAAAGGTTTTGTGCATAAAATGTTTTTAAATTCATTCATAATAGTTTGTCCACTTATCTTGTAGAGTAATATTACTATCATAAACAATATGAAATTAATTACAAATCACCCATATCGTTTGATTCTAACTGAGATTAATAACAATTTCTCTTGTCATAACAAATATGCGTCAGAAACACGGTTATAACAGCCAGAGAAAAACTAACATTAAAAAGTCAAGGGTCAAGAGCATAACTAAAGCAAACACTGATCACCAAAATGGTGAGCTCAAACAAAACATTTGAAATAAAATATAAACCTCTGTTAATTCGTAGATATATGACAGAAATGAAGTCAAACTGGTTAGTAATAAGTGGAGCTGGTAATGCTGTTTGTGGAGTTGTTTAATCATCCATGTTTTATTTCAGTTGATTTCATTAAAGGCTGTGGCTGTATGTCAGTTGTAGTTTTGTTTCTTGTTTTTTCCTTCAGTGATTGTGTTTGTTAACAGCAGGTGTTCATCAGTGTCTGAATTCACTCATTTGTTCTCAATCACTCTGTCTAGTGGACTATATAGTGAACTAATGTGGGGACTAGTGAATGAGGGTGTAGGGTGTGGTTTCAGACACAGTCTATGAGTGTCGACTCTGAGGCTACTTTCTCGAAAACAAAGGTTAGATCTATTACAGTTATTCACTGTATATAGTAAGGAAACTTACTGTTAATCATTTAACAGGTTTTTACTGTGGCATTTCTACAGTCTTTTACCATTAAAATCACGATAATTTTTTACAGTGTATAAATTATTTACTTGAGGTACCCTCTGAGATTTTCAGTTAATATTTTTATCATTACACAACACATTCGCTTGTTTATAGTTTTCTGATGTTGGTTAGTGACATGCAAGAAAACAGATTAAATAGTTAATCGTTGTTTAGTGTTTTATTTTGATTGTATTTATTTGAAGATTATTTACATCATGGACTAACTTTTATTTCACAGGCATTTGCTGTGTAACAGTGAGGCATTTTCAACGTGAATGGGGTCGACCAAGCCTCAATAACCAATGACAGTTTAAAAAGTATAGGCACATACGTTTGTGGCTAGAAGGGATACAGCTAAAACCAGAAGCTAACAATAAATTAAGTTTTCTACCTATTAGATTGTGTTTTATTAACCTCTACACCTACCCCTTATATTGTTGTGCGCATGCCCAGTAGACAAATCTATACCATCTAGTCTTAACCGGCATGTACCGGAGACAATATGCTCCTTAAAAGGATAGTTCACCACAAAATTAAAAGTCAGTGGCTACTGTCAACTATTTGGTTACCATCATTCTTCAAAATATTTTCTTTTGTGCATGACGGAGGAAAGAAATTCATACAGGTTTGGAAAGACATGAAAGTGAGTAAATAATGACAGAATTTTTATTTTTGGGTGCACTATCCCAAATAATCATTGCTCACTAAGCTTTTCTGTGTAAAGCTTTTAGTTTGTTGCAAAGGCCTAAACAAATGCCCAATGTAATGCCTAAAAAAATACAAAAAGGACAAGAGCAACTCTTCAAGTCAAATAAAATGCAAAAGAAGAACACTTCTTTTTTTTCACTGTATAAAGTTCCTAGATCACGTAATTCATCTACTTAAGTTTTCTATAAGAAAATGTTTCATCAGCTAAAGAGTTGGCATTTTAAACGATGTGAATGAATAAAAATAAATACCTCATTATTGGCAAATTAATTACTATTACACTGTTACAGTCGATTTATCAACGTAGAAATCCTCGTTTTATTTTTGAGTGTGTCTCTTAGACAGAATAAAAATATAACTTTCCAAATTCCAAATGGCTTTTTTGCACCCTTGAAGGGCACTTGGGGAAGGGGGCGCCATTTATAGGGACGTTCCAAATGAAAGTGAACAACTGCATCCCTTCACGAAGGGCCCTTCCAGAAGTCTGTTAGCGAAGGGAACATGCAATGGTCACTTGACAGAAGTGATTTCCGTTTGTGATCAGTTGGCATTGATTTCGACTTCACATACAAATGTAAGTAGAATGTAAGTAGAATAGGCAAAATTTTTCTTGATTTTAAAATAATACAAAATATTTTAGTCAGTGAAAGAAGAAAGATTTAAGACGGCAGTGTAGGCAAGTTTAGTTTGAAAAAGTTTAAGAAACAATTAAACAATATTTGAATAAAATAATAATAATAAGAAGAAATATTTTATATATATATCAGTCATTCCCTTCACCAAGGCAGTCCCAAACGCTTATATGAGACAGTAATGCCCTACACCCTTAAAAGAACATACTTCGAGAGTAGGGCATAAGGATGCTCACTTCTGTTTGGAATTCGCCCTAAGTGAAACAAACTGTAATAGTGTCACTTTAAATAGCACGAGCATCTCTGACCAATAAGAGACAACTTCCGAGCCGCTTAGCCCCGCCCCTACTGTTAACGTCAACTTTTAACTCCTGTAACTGCTTGTTCTATTCCTGTGTTCAGATGTGTGTTTATCCAGAAGTGTTTTCACACAATGAACCGGAGCAGAGCCCAGAGGAGCATTATGGGAAGCGCTGAGGAAAGCGGAAGCGTCCTCACAGAGCATTGTGAAAGTGTCCAGGCAGGAGCTCATATCCGCCGCGATGGATCTGAAGGAGAAAACTGTCGCGGCACTAAAGAAGCACGACAGCGGCGAGGAGTTTCTCGGTTTACCGGAGCTTCCCGGAGCCTCGGTGCTGATCCCGCTGCTGCTGAGAGACGGACAGCTGCGGCTCCTGCTCACCGTCCGCTCCATTCACGTGAGGAACCTCAGACTTAGCATGTCCATACTGTCTTGATGTAAACTGTATTTATATGTATTGAGAGCTTGTGGGTGTCTCGGGCAGCTGAAGCAGCACGCGGGAGAAGTGTGTTTCCCGGAGGAAAGCGTGAGTCCGGCGACAGAGATGAGGTTCACACCGCGCTGAGAGAAGCGGAGGAGGAGATCGGGCTTCATCCAGACACAGTGCAGGTCATCTGCAAACTCTTCCCCGTCCTGAACAAGGTCCACTGACGTTTCGTTTAATATACTACTACTACTACATTTATATCTACATTTATAATGCATATATATATATATATATATATATACACACACACACACACACTTATTTATTTATTTATATATATACACACACACACACATTTATTTATTTATTTATTTATTTATATATATATATATATACACACACACACTTATTTATTTATTTATTTATTTATATATATATACACACACACACACACTTATTTATTTATATATATATATATACACACACACACACACACTTATTTATTTATTTATTTATATATATATATACACACACACACACACACACTTATTTATTTATTTATATTATATATATATATACACACACACACACACACACTTATTTATTTATTTATTTATATATATATATATACACACACACACACACACACACACACTTATTTATTTATTTATTTATATATATATATATATATATATATATATATATATATATATTATATATATATATATTAGTGCTGTCAATATATATATATTTAGTGCTGTCAACACATTAATTGCATTAATTGCATCCAAATAAGTAAGTTTTTATTTACATAATCTGTGTGTACTGTGTATATTTATTATGTATATGCACACACATGCAGTATATGCACACACATGCAGAAAATATTTACATTTAGAAAATAATTTACATAAATTATTTATTCATATAATTTATTTTATATTTATACTACGGGGCCGTCGAATGCTTGAATCTGATTGGCTGACGAACGTTCTAAGGTGTGCAATTATTTTCAGGGAAACGCACGGCGAACGTAGTTCCAGGCAGCTCTTGACCGCATTACATGACCATATCACTTCGCCAAATGATTTCTGTTATTTCAAAGATCTTATAACTACGGTGGCTGAGAAGTGCAAAACAAATCACGATTCAGAAAACACAACAACAATCCCGAAAACATTATAACAAGTCAGAAAACACAATGACAAATTGGAAAACAAAATAACTTTATTTTCAACCTTTTGATTATTTCCTTAATTTTTATTGAAAATAAATGCCTTTACTATCCGATACGAGATTTGAAAAGGGAGAAAAAAAAAGTTCGGCATAAGGTGGGATCGAACCACTGGACGATCGCATCAAAAAGACAATAACACGAGATTTACCATCTGCACCACTGGATCTGATGATTCAGTTCACTCTGCTGTGCTTCTGGTTCTTCCTGTACCTTGATTGACAGATGTCTCGTCCAGTCAGCAGTGAGTAATCTATTCCCAAACCAATGGCGCCGTCTCAAACTATACCTACCTCTTCCGGTTTGTCTGATTTGTCCTTGTGTTTTCTGACTTGTTGTTGTGTTTTCTGAATTGTTATTTTGTTTTCAGAACCGTGATTTGTTATGCACTTCTCAGCCACCGTATATAACAGCAAAATAACCAAAACCCTCAGCGACACTGGCCAAACAAATAAATATAGTAAACAAAAGGATAAAAACGACAGATCATGTCCATGTTTTTGCCACAAAATTACGCTTTATTATATACGGAAAGCACATACTCTCTCTCTCCCGCTCTCTCTCCCTCACAGACCTCACATACATAACAGTTGTTTGCACACACACTAACATACATCACGCTAATGTTGTTAGTGCTACTCTGACGATTTTATCAGTAGTTTAACAACTTAAAAACTACATGACTTCTCACAAGCGAGGTAATAACAAAGGCACTGTTCGTGAAGAAAATGAACTAAGTTTCACTATAAGACATTGCTGCCGAACACTACTGAGAGACGCACAGAGGTAATCTCTCTCTCATAACTTAGTTATTAACTGTATTAACTGCATTAGTCTGCTATCAACGGCTCAAGCCTCCGTTACAGTTTAAAATGACGTTTTGGAATTAGCAACGGAGTCGTTGGATGAGATGCGGAAGAAATAATCCTACTCACAATAGCGATTTAAGTAGAAAAACCAGACGAATGCCTTGAAATATATCATCTGATCGATGTCTTGAGGTGTGGCAACCGTATTATAAGCGGAATAATTGACTTCGGTCTGTTGAATTATTAGAAAAATAATGCACACCTGAGGTGTAACGGCCACTCCGCTTCACGCCGTGACCGCATCACCACCTCGGGTGTGCATTATTTTTCTAATAATTCAACGGACCGAAGTCAATTATTCCTTACATAAATATATTTAATATATAAACGTAACACATTTTTCTTAAATATATACATGCATGGGTGTGTATTTATATATACGTAATAAGTGTAATAAGTGTACACAGAACACACACTTATACTATGTAAACAAAAACTTTTATTTTGGATGTGATTAATCGTGATTAATCATTTGACAGCACTATATATATATATATATGTAGCCCTCTCGCTCGCTGTGTGCTTGCTGAAAACACTGCCCTATATATATATATATATATATAAATACCTTTATATAACATAAAATAATTATATAATTAAATATGAATAAAATAATTTATAATTAAAATATTAATTATATAGAACACTACATACACGCTTATTTCTGGTGCATACATGCATTTTAATAAATAATTTTAATATTGTTATATGCAATACCATTCAAAAATTTGGAGTCACTACAATTTTTCTTTCTTTTTTTTTTACTTCTATTGAGCAGACACATTAAATTGATGAAAAGTGACAGAAAAGTAATTTATAATTGTTAAAAATAAAAAAATAAAAAATAATAATTCAAATAAATGCTGTTCTTGTGAACGATCTAGTCATCAAAGGTTCCTGTGGGGAAAAGTATGCTGTTTCCGCAAAAATATGAAGCAGTACAACTGTTTTCAACACTGATAATAATCAGAAAGCAAATCAGTATATTAGAATGATTTCTGAAGGATCATGTGACACTGAAGACTGGAGGAATGAAACTCAGGAATAAATTATATTTAAAATGTCTTAGTATAGATAGCAGTTATTTGAAATTAATATTTTACAATATTACTATTTCTACTGTATATTTGATTAAAAAAATGCAGCCTTTGTAAGCATAAGAGACTTCTTTACAAAACATATTATAATCGCATTTTTAATGAAAAGTACTATCATTATTGTCATTTCATTATTATACATTTCAAACATGCATTATTAATATTACTGTATAGCTCACTAAATACATTGGTGGTGTCTGCTTGCATTTTAATGCATTATTATAGTATATATTGATTATAATGTATATTTTATTTGAATATATTTAATGAAATTATTTGCAATGAAAAAACATATATAATCATTTTAGTAAAATGCACATAACCACTAAATAAGACTTTAGTGAGCCAGGATTCAGTATGAATTGTCTTTGTCCAGTTATAACGGCTCAGATGGTTTCCACAGACCGGTCTTCTGATCACTCCGGTTGTGGCTTTCATCGAGGACTCCTTCGAAGCCCGTCCCAACACAGACGAGGTGAGCGAGGTGTTCACTCTTCCTCTGGAGTTTTTCACTAAAGCGGCGGATCACTCCGGTTATCCTGTGCCCAGCGTCTTCGGCCCGACCCACAGCTTCATGTACACTGACCCCAGCACTGGACACATCCATCAGATCTGGGGCCTGACCGCCGCTCTGGCCATAACCGTCGCTGTGCTGGCCCTCGGAAAGAAGCCCGAGTTCGAGGTGGGCTTTAACTTAGACGATCCTGCTTCTGGGTTTAAAGACGCGCTGAATCGCAGATTAAGCAAATTATGAAGATGCTGCAGATTCAGTGTTATTGATCATACTAGGGGAAATTATTTACTGTAATTGAATTGTAAAGTTACTAGAGCGTCAGATCGGATATTCTTCATGTAAATAAAAATGTTACCATTTTTTTTATAATTAACTATGAGGATGTCATTTGTATTTTCTGATAGGAGTTATTACAACAGCATTACACAGATGTACAGACATCATTACAGTATGTGTGTGTGTGTGTGTGTGTGTATATATATATATATATAAACACAGATAAATGTGCTTAGATACATTTGTAAAGATGCCACTATTTATCTAGAGAAGATAAAGGAAGAATATTTTAATTAGTAAAGTATTGATATGTTGCACTAAATTATACTCATAAATTTTAATAAATTACTAAATCATTTACATTTACAATGAATACATATGAAATGTTGAAAGTAGTTAGTATATACACACATTAACATGCAATAATATTATATTTAAATACACCACTGAGTTAATAAAGTTAATATTTCAATGATAACTACAGCTAAAAAGGAAAATTTTTGTTGTTGTTAAATAAAATAAAGCTGAAACAAAGTAAAATATAATATAAAATAAAATAATATAAGAACACATATAATATAAAAACGCCACACATTCAATTACAAATAAAATATAATTTCTTACCAAAAATTTTAAAAATATTATTAAATATGAATTAATTATTTTTTTAAATAGTAAAATATTTAATATCCAAGTTTGAATACTATTCACAATTTTGCATTTTTATATTTTAATTACTAGCTTTTCATCATTTCATGAACCCAATAATTTCCCACAGGAATCCAAGTTTGAATACTATTCACATAAATTCACATTAGACATTTCTCTATTTGTCCACTAGAGGTCATCATCGCCTGACTTCTGACAGGAGCACTGAGAGAGAGACTTCATGCTCATTTAATGTCATCAAAATATTTACTAGAAATATAATTGTTTAGATTGTTTTATTTACTATTTTGTTTCACTAGTACAAATGAAAGACTTCAAATCAGTGTTATTTTGGTATCAGAGATACTATTGTAGTCATTTTAATTTAAGTTTTTAGTAATTTTGTGGGGTTTTTTGTTGTTGTTGTTGTTAAATGTCTATATAGTGTTTATTAATTTTATTTTAGTTTTAGTTATTTTAGTACATCAGGATAAACTACTGTTAATGAAAATGATAAATGTTGGATTGTCAACTAGTTGAAATAAAATGTTTTTTTTTTTATCTTTTATATTCAGGTAATGAACTTTTGATGGTTTTAGTTTATGTGAACTATAATAACCCTGCTTCAGATCACAAATATATACTTGAATAATAAAGAATGCACATAATTAGAAGACAAACACTTAATTTTATTAACAAATATCACAAAATAAATAGACATCTTTATATCTGTATGTAACATGGACTGAATGTAATTTCTGCCAGGCACTTAATTTCTAGAGATCTGATGATCCACAGAAACATGCTCAAAAACTACTGCTGTACCTATTCAGTTCTGCTAGTGTCTTCATCGTGCAGTCTGACTAGCAGTAGAGTCTGTTGGTGACACACTGCATTAATTAGGACACTTGCTTTGATATTTTATTATCTAATGCAGTGGCTTTTATATTTTTTATAAGACTCCACATATATATATATATATATATATATATATATATATGGTCACTGTATCTTCAGTAAGATTAGTGGTCATTTTAGGTCGAATGGTCTCCAATTCTTGTTTTTATCAAGATGTTTGATCTACTCAAAAACACAATGCTCTATTTATCATCACATTACACCAATAATTACCAAATGTTTTCTCAAATGAAATGCTAATACACAAACTTTGGTCACTCTAATGTGCATTGAATATTCAACATTCCAAACACGATCACAAAATAGATCAGAATTGGTAAGCATTATGTGTTTTAAGTTTATAACTCACCTCAGAACACACACTCGTTCTCTGTCAAACACACACACACACGTTCAGGGTCATTCAAACACTGCCGAGGCCAGTCCGCTCTTCCTGAAAGTCTCTGCCACGTGTCTGGAGTGCTGGATTTTGGCCGAGAGCGCCTCAAACACGTCATTCTGGTCCAGCGCCGTGGCCGTTCTGTAGATGAACATTCCCAGCGACTCCAGTCCTCTCATGCCCAGATTCACACCACAACCTTCCACAGAATCAGTGAAGATATATTCATATCATAGATTACAGACAAATAGTGTCAAATACAATTGGTTATGATCTGAAAGGGAATGCTGCTTGTAATGATTATGATTCAAATATTTTTGGCTTTATGGAAAATGTTGTTAGCAGCCATACAGTGCTACAGAATAAAGTATATACAGATCATTCTCATTCAATTTATTAATATTATTTTGTTTTACTGTTTTTTTATTTTATCCACAGCATCACCCAGTTTCAGTGTGCCTTGTAATAATTCACATAATCACTAAACACAGCAGAACATACATGATAAATATATATATATAATGATTTTCCCCAAAAAGAGTCGAATTATTAGTCTTGACAGATGATAAAATATCAATAAAGACTGAAAATTAAACTTAAACTACCAAATATAATATATTATTATTAATTTTAAATATTATTATAAACTATTATAGTCAACATTCCGGTGTTTTGTGCCAAAAACAATATTACATAATTAAAAAATTATCAATATGTGTTTTTTCCCCCTAAAACAGAGTGGAACTATTAAACGTGTCAAAGCCAAACATGAAATACTAATATTGATTATTATTATCATTATTATTATATAAAAATATTATTATTAATATATTATATGTTTTTAAGAGGGAAATGTCAGGATAACAGGGTTGAACAGAAAGTGCAGGGGAAAATAAAATAAAAAAATCTGCAATTAAATTATTTTAGAAACAAAAGTACATATTTTAATTTTAACAAAATCAAAATTTAGGTACAGTTCATTTTTATACGTGGAATTTGGCTTTATTTATTTATTTGCATTACAGATTTTAGGTTTTATAACTCAAATATTATTTAAAACCCTAAATATATAATTTTACTACTTCTAAATTTGTAGCAGTAAATATAAGTATAGTTTTAAATATGAATATCTATAACCACAAGTATAAGGGGACATTCACACAGAATGCATTTTTACGGTTTAAAGTGTGAGTCACAGGGTAGTAGAAGAGGAGGAAAGAAAAAAGTGTGTTTTTAAAAAGTTGAACTTCTTTCAATCTAAATGCCATGTTTTTAGCACGGTGCATCATTCATGAGATGCTGCAAGAGAAACAAGACATGAACTCAACAGTCAAACACGTCCATCATCTACTGCGTGTTTACATAGAAAACGCAATGTAATGGAAAAACGTGAAAGAAGAGTAACTCTGCATTTGGCCTAGAAGCATCCAGACGCTCACCAGTGTCAAAGTTGAGCACTCGTGCAGCTTCTCCTTCCACAGTCACGGCGACGTTGTCTCCTTCGATGTAAGCGGCGCTGACGCGTCTGTAGGACAGCATGATCTCGAACAGCTTGCGGCTGCACTGCATGTGGTGCAGCGTGAGTTCACTCAGACGCGGCTCGATGTCTGTCTTATACGCGTTGAACGACTGGTGGAAGATGTTCTTCATGATCTGAGACAACAGAGAGGAAAGTGATTCGTTCAGTCTCCCGCTCTGCACACTCACCGGGGGTCTTTACAAGCACATTATTACATACACACTCCATATATATATATATATTTATATATATCTCTCTTTGTCACTGTTTCTTTCTTTAGGTCTTTATTGTTTTCTTTTTCAAGCACTCAGCTGCATATTTTTTGTGCTATTGTTCCTCTTTTCTTGTCTGCTTCTCCATTCTTTCTATTTATTCATTAATCAAACTCTCCAAGAAAGGCCAAAACAGAGTCAGAGATGTGAGAGTATAGTCTGGTATCGCCAGGGCTCGAATTGAGGGGGGATGCGGGGGGATGGCATCCCCCTTGTCGAAAAAAAAATGACAAAAAGCATCCCCTCTGTAAAACCACCATCCCCCCTTACCATCCCCTTTGGATTATTAATTTGGTGTATTACGTAAAACTTATCATGCACATGAAATGTTAAAATTCTCTACTTATGATCATTTACGAACTAAATAACGGCGATTGGCCGATCAGAACTTGGTACTGTAACAAGCTGCACACAAGCGGAAGCAATTTCGTCATTTTTCGCGCAAAATGGTTCAAGTGCAACTTTTGAAGTTCTTTAAAAAGAAGACAACAGAAGCTATGATTTTTCCTTGATTAGAATTTAAAGACATTCTCCTGACATAATGTGTGTGTGACTGTGAGGGACTGAGAGACGATAGGAGAGCTGACATTATCCAACTCTGAGAACGTCTTGAGAGTCCAAAAACATTCACTGCGCGATGAAGCCCATTAGAATACAGTTAGAATGCCCTTATAATTCCAGCAATAAAACAAAAAAATACCCATGGATGAGTCTTTAAGTTTTTTTATTCATTGCACAAATGTACTTTTCTGTATATCAGCACGTACGCGAGGCCGCGAGCACAAATGTGCTATTAGTTTTATACAACAGTGCATAGCAACAAGTTTCATTCCATTTTCATTCATTTAATTTTGAACGAGTCGAGTGAGCCAGTGACTCAACGGTCCATTCAGATGGTCTCACTTGTTTCGTTTCTATTGAATCAACCGTTTTGAACGAATCATTTGATATGAATGATTCAGTAAGTCATTTATTAAAACAGGGACTTGCTGCCACCTACTGGCGGGTTTATTGTCATATTTATTTATCCATGACAGACCTAAACCAGCCAAGGTGCCAGCACAAAAACACATTCAGCACAATATTGTTTAATTATCAATATTGACCAAAGTTCCTATATTTCAGGCCTCAGAAGGAAAAAAACGTATAAATAATAGTTAATTTAATAAGGCTAATTATTCATTAAATGGAAACCTTTTTAAAAATGAGACCAATTTTGTAATTAAAATTAGCCACAGGACCCCAAACTCCTATTATATACCCCACCCCGACCACACCATCCCCCCTGAATTTTTTTTACAATTCGACCACTGGGTATCGCCTTTAGCCCTGTTTGCCCCTGCTGGTAAATTTTGGTACTGCACTATCTAGATGTTGTTATTAGGGTTATTATATACCACGACTGGCCAATCAGAATCAAATATTCTAGAGAGATGTGAAATAGGGCTGGGCGATATGGCCAAAAATAAAACTTTTTTTCCATAACATACTATATTGATATTTATCACAATATTCATTTACCATTAATGGTGAAGAAAATACTTTCCACATGTTTGTTGGACCTTGAGAATGAATGTCATTAGCTATGTTTCCATCCACCTATTTTTATGCACATTTTGGAAAATCACATAAACGCTGTTATATAGTATATATATATCGCCCTACATGAGTTGAGTACACTATGTATGCAGATAAAACTGGGCATACTTACAGTATATATCCAACTTAACATAAAGAGCTGGACAATAATATAGTTACATTTTGTGATGTAATAAAAAAATCAGGCAGTTGAGATTTGCTATACTGTATATATATATCGCTTTATGTGACTCTTTTTTTGTATGGGAATAAGGTTTGGATATAATATATCTAACCATATATATAGAGAGCTGTGTGATAATACAGTTTACATTTTTGAGACGATATGATATAAACAATCATGCAACTGAGATTTGCTATATATTATGTTGTTTCATGCGAGTGAACTATTTGTAGGTAAAGTAGGATGTATATATATCCAACTTTTAATTTATCGCTGGGTGATAACATAACTATTTTGTTAACCTTTTTACAACTATTTAACATTTAGAAACACCAACTGACAATATTTCAACTACATTTCTATGTTTAAAGTCAGTTATGCGCTGGCTGGAGAGGGTGAGAAGAACAGCATTTTGGATGAGTGCATAAACTTTAAATTCAGCTGAGTTCCTGAGTCTAACAGATGCATGCTGGGATTGAGACGTCTTACTGAAGAGTTGGCTGTGTGGCGCAGGAAGTGCATCATTTTGGAGTCTGCGTCTGAAGTGCAGGCCAGAGCCATGTAGCGGTTCCTGAACGTTCCGTAGATCTTCAGATGGAATCCGGGCTTCGCTGCCGGCTGAGAAGAGCTGCGTGATTCCTTCACAGTGTTGATCCCGTACGCCGACAGATCAAAATACAAACTATGTGCACGGATCTCAGGTGTGGGAACCTAGAACACAGAAACAGACCATTATTTTCTTACTTAAATATCTTAATATTTATATCATATTTATTTTATTATTACACTTACTACTATAATTTTACTATACTATTTTACTATAATGTTATACCATATATTTTCATTATGTATTATATTTACTAGTGCTGACAAATGATTCATCATGATTTATCGCATCCAAAATAAAAGATTTGTTAATATATGTTTGTGTACTGTGTATATTTATTATGTATATATAAATACACACACATGCATGTATATATTTAAGAAAAATATGTTATGTTTATACATTTAAAATATTTATATATAATATCAATTATATGAATATAAATATATACATGGAAATATTTTCAAAATATATACTGTATGTGTGTGTGTGTTTACATATACATAATAAATATACACAGTACACACTTATATATTATTTAAAAAAAAACTTTATTTTGGATGCGATTAATCACGATTAATCGTTTGACAGCACTAATATTTACATTTATTAATTTATTCATAAGTCATCCTCAACATATTTAAATATTTGTTATGTGTCCATTTAACTATGATTCGCTAATTAATTATTGCAGAGGAAAAGCTGAAATGCCTCTTCTGTTCCCCATCTGGGCCCAAATTGATGATCTTTTACTCAGATGAAATGAGGACAGGAAATGTCATTGGACTAAAGAGATTTCTAATTGGGGACAAAATCTCCCAGCAGGCACTATTTTCTGAAACAATTCGATAATAGTGGCAGAAGCATCAGTACAGTACAATCCAGCCAGGTCATGTTCTGGCCTTTAAGGATTTCTCATTTGTCTCCACTGACTACTGCATATTCCTAAATGGAAGCAATGGGCTTTTATTTTGAAATATGTCTGTGAGTTTTATGAAATCAATGAAAATGTGCATTGTATGAGGTATTCTTACTGCTGTATTAATTGATTTGTTTTGAACTTAGTTTGTGTTTAAAAGTTTCTCATTTCACATCTGAAGAAGAAATTTCTTAAAGGTACAGCGGCACAAATCCCACCCGACATTTTAGTGTTTAAATCAACATCATTGATCAAGGTTGTAGGTATTGCAATTGCATTTGTTGACTTTTCAACAGCTCTTGTTTAGATTTCATGGTTGATTTATAAGTATTTCACTAACCATTTTACAACCATTTAGCATTAAACAATGTCAACGTTTTTTCAATGCTAAAACAACAACAATGTTATTTCAACCACATTTCAATGTTGATGGTAAGCCACATGTCTGCTAGGATGGCCTGTTTAACTCTGAAACCCCAAATATACTACATTTTTTACATGTATGTTAGTGTACAGCTGAACGCATAGCCTTTTAAAGTATATTTCATTTGATAGAATGCGCGACACATGCACACTATAAACTTTCATCTTTGTCCAGTGTCTGCGTTATTTCTCTCCAAAAGTTATGAGCAATCTCAAAATAATTGGGTGTGATTAGATATGATTAGGTATTTTGAAGAATGTTGGTCACCAAACAGGTTCTGATTCCCATTGACTTACATTATATTTTTTGACAATACAATGGAAGTCAATGGGAACGGAAACTGCTTGGTCGCCATCATTCTTCAGAATGTCTTTTGTGTTCAACAGAAGAAAGAAAGTCATACAAGTTTGGAATGACACAAGGGTGAGTAAAAGATCACAAAATGTTCATTTTGGGGTGAACGGTCGCTTTGAGGCTCACAGAGAGAGAGAAAACTGGTAACAACTGGTACTGATCAGGTCATGAATCCTCAATATTCAGAGCCAAGTTTCAGGTGCACTAATTAGACTGAAACCCTGCTTATCTCTAAACCTTATCAAGGTTGCTAAAGCTTGTTTGATGAATTACTGTATACATAACAGAGACTAACTAAACAGCCTGTCGGGGGACGCTAGCTGACCTTGGTTATCTGCGTTAGCTAAACCCGCTATACCATCTGTTCAAACAAAAACCCATTAACTAAAGACAGAGAGAAAAATCAATTATACAAACTGTCATTCTAAACCTGTGTAAAAACAATCAATTTACAGACTCTGTTCCTCATAACACGAGCTGTTGCAGCTTCTCTCCGCCTCACCTGCATCATCAGTGTTTACTGCTGGCAGAAATAGACTCTATTATTATTCATAATGGCTTAATTTCCTCACCCATATTCATAAAATGAATCAGCCCAGTAGGACCCTGATGACCTCATGACCACAGAGCGCTCAGACTAACACTCGATTCATATTCAAGAACACAAATGAGAGATTTCTGAGAATAATAGCATGGGAAGAGGAAAAAAAGGTTGCCACTGAGATATAATGGTGTGATACGGTGTAATGATTCAAGGAGAAAGAAAGAAGAATGCATATGCATAAAGGGCCATAAAGGGCCGTTCACATAGAACGTGTCTTTGCATCTAAAATGATTTAAAAATGGTTTTAAAAAGCACCGTGCAGAACGCCTCCTCCACCATGTTGGCACACATCCGTCTAGCATGGCCGTTTACATAGAAAAACAATGGAAAATAGTGGAATGGAAAAATGCATTCTGTGTGAACGGCCCCCTTTTTTAATAACATTAAAATGTACTTTGTGTGAAAGCATCTAATTTCAATAGTTTAAATTACGGCAAACATTGTTCAATATTTTTGGATGTATGCTGAGGTTACACAACTAAACTTTTTACATTTAATTTTAGAGTCATTTTTCATTTTCAAACAAGTTAACTTATTAAAGTAACAACTGCCTGGATTCACTTTTACAGTGTATAGAATATAGAAAAATGCATAAAAATACTGATTTATTGTTTACTTCAAAAAGTCTTTGGCATTTCTCATCATTATTAATCAATATTTAACATTAAGAAACACCTTAAATTAATTAAATTAGAATATAGATTTTTATTTAATATAACCCTGAAAAAGACGTGTGCTCAAAAGACTCTTTCCCCGCCAGCGTTTTTGAAAAAAATTGCCAGCCACCGCCAACGTTTTTGCTGATTTTCACTCAAATTTCATGACCCCCAGAATATCTTGTTGTATGAATATCTGAACATGCAATACATCAAAATAAAGACCAGATCCTCTACTTTCAAAAAAAAAAAATCCGTTTTATTCTAGCTTCAAGCATTTTTTTTTTAAATCAACACTCGAATGTAGGTAGAATTCGTAAAAAAAAGCAACATTTTGAGCAAAAAACTGAGAAAATTGCATTTTTATCAAATACTACATCTTGATCATATTCAGTAATATTATCAAAGCAAAGATGCAGTAGATGGTTTCCATAAGCACTCCCAAAGCTTGCACAGGCCTTTACCACTTTCTGGATTGACATTTCACTCTGTAACGTTAGGCAGTTTTCATTTATATGCAGTTAGTGTTGATGACCGCATTATTTTTCATATGCATACGCTTACATATGTGATCGCTCGTTTCTGCATCTTCCTGGTCTGTGTTTTTGATCGGCACTTTCTAGACTCATTCAAGAGATGCGTAATAGCGCCCCCTAGCGTATAACAGAGAGAACGCGGAAACCCAGAAAATTCCATGTTTGGCGGGAAAGAGTTCATTGTATGAAATGTACACTTGAAGTGTTTCAAATGTTAACAGTATTTTAAAAAAATGTACTTGCAGATAATATGATATTAATAAAAGTCCACTTAAAGGGATAGTTCACCTAAAAATGAAAATTCTGTCATTAATTACTCACCCTCATGTCGTTCTAAACCCGTAAGACCTTCGTTCATCTTCAGAACACAAATTAAGATATTTTTGATGCATTCTGAGAGCTCTCTGACCCTCCCATAGACAGCAATGTAATTAACACAATCAAGGCTCAGAAACGTAGCAAGGAGATCGGTAAAATAATTCATGTGACATCAGGGGTTCAACCGTAATTTTACGAAGCTATGAGATTACTTTTTGTACGCAAAGAAAACAAAAATAAAGACTTTATTCAACAATTCGCTGATCAAATCAAAGCGTAAATGATGTAAACAGCGTATCCGCGTGGCGCAGCTGACACAGAACAGCATGCGTTGTTTACGTATGTGATACTCTCCAAAATGGTGCTAGGGTGACGCGGAGGAGACGAATTATTGAATAAAGTCATTATTTCTGTTTTCTTTGCATACAAAAAGTATAAGCTTTGTAAAATTACGGTTGAACCCCTGATGTCACATGGATTATTTTAACGATCTCCTTGCTACGTTTCTGAGCCTTGATCGTGTAAGGACCCTTGCTGTCTATGGAGGGTCTGAGAGCTCTCAGATTCCATCAAAAAAGTGCGCATTTATCAACTTGTCAAGCAACTAATAGACATGTACTAAAAGCAACAAAACTCCAAATTTGATTTCATGGGCTTTCTGAAAAGACTTGCATATAAGCATCTCACCTGTCTCTGGTCCAGTCTTTCTATAGTAGCATTGGCGCCGTAAGCGCGACATGATTCTACGATGTAATCAGTGCTGATGCCCAGCACCGAGCAGGAGTCTCCACACGAACCGTCAGCAACCACGATCACCCGCGGCCATTCACCCCTCAGCATCTTCCTCAGGTACTCCTCGCTAAACTACAGGATCACATCAAGAGAAAACATTTAGCCTTGCAATGTGGTTATTTTACTGAATCAAAAGCATTTGAAGAAAGATTCCCAATCAAATGATTCTTATGAGCAGGCTCTTTTAAGGGAATCAAAAACAAGCAACACGGTCAGAACAGTCTGATTCCCGAACTAATGATTCTGAACCAGTTATTTTTAGTGAATCAAAACATACAGTGCATCCGTGGGCCTGTTATTTTTAGTGATTCAAAAACACACAACCAGTGGAGTCTGATTCACAAATGTATGACTCTTTGAGCCAGTTCTTTGTAGTGAATCAAAAACTGACAATGCCAATGCACAATGCACCATTTTGCAAACTAAGGACTCTTCTGAACCAGTTCTTGCAGATGAATCATAAAACAAACTCAGTACCTGGTCTAATCAGTTTTCCTAACAAATGGCTTTTGGGAATCGGTTGTTTTAAATGAAACAGAAACATTCCATGTGAACAGTGTACTTGAGTCTTGAACAAATGACTCTTATGAACCAGCTCTTTAAAGTGAATCAAAACATACAGTGAGTACAGTAGTATGATTTCAGCACAAAAGGAGTGGTTACAGTGTGGTCTGATTCCTGAATGAATGACTCGAAACCACTTCAGTGGTCAGATTTCCAAACAAAAGACTAAATTAAAATCAAAGTAAACTAAATCAAAACAATCAACATGCACACACCAATTCTTGAACAAATGCCCATTATGAGCCAAAAAAACATAATGCTTATAAAATACATGCTTTGTGTTTTTCATTGTTTAGTACTATTTAAAACATCAGGGCCAATTATTGGATTGGATTTATATATTTATGCCATTAAGGCAAAACATAACATCCCTATAACAGCATACTTCTCAACAACAAAGCATGTTAAACCTGCATAAATGTCTTAAAAGAAACAATCATTCATTTGCATGGACAGCGACAAGTAAAGACTCTTATTTGTCACCGGCAGCGTGTGCTCCTCCGAGCAGAAGGACATTGTCGTTAAACCAGACTGACGGTTTGTCACCCAGAATAGCTCTAAATGAAATGAAACTCAAGTCTGGTTTGGTTTATTGGACGTGAGCGTCTAGATACATCAGAGACCTGGCATAAATAGACAGGCCTGACAGTGCAAGGCCAGAGAAATCCAGTTACACAAACTGGAACAATTACCTCACAGTGCATGACTGTGTCTGGCATACTGAACAGAATATGCTGTATAATGCCTAATATATATTAAAACAAATTGTATGTGAAATGGTGCTAATATGACACAATACTGTAAGCATGTCAAAAGTATGCTAAATACTTTTGTATGTTTGAGAGGCATTTAGTATAATTTTGGAAATAAAAGTAGCTATTTTGTACATTTAATTATATTTAATGTAAAAATAAAATAAAATAAAATAAAAGTCTCTTTAAGCCAGATCTTTTGAGTAAATTAAAAAACACACAACGTGAATAATAGAGTCCGATTTGTGAATGAATGACTCTAATGAGTCGGTTCTTTCAGGTGAGTTAAAAACAAACAGTTCATCCAGTCTACTCCTGAACAATTGATTCTAAAGAGTCGGTTGTTAAATGAAATAAAAGCACAGTGTAGTCTGATTATGAACAAATGACTCTTGAGCAGGTTATTTTAAATGAATCAAAAACATACCACACGGCCAGTGTGGTTCAATTCCTGAATGAATGACTCTAAACCAGTTCTTTTTAGTGAATCAAAATATCAAAATATGTGTCCAGCAGTCAGGTTGCCAAACAAATGACTCTTATGATTAAAAGAAAATAATAAATGAATGAATGAATTATATATATATATATATATATATATATATATATATATATACAGTACCCTCCAAAAGTATTGGAACAGTGAGGCCAATTCCTTTATTTTCGCTGTAGACTGAAAACATTTGGGTTTGACATCAAAAGGTGAATATGAGATGAGAGATTAACATTTCAGCTTTTATTTACAGGTATTTTCATCTGGATCTGATACACAATTTAGAGGATAGCACCTTTTGTTTGAACCCATCCATTTTTCATGTTACCAAAAGTATTGGAACATGTGACTGACAGGTGTGTTTTGTTGCCCTGGTGTGTCCTATTAATTGATTATTCAAACAATAAATAGCACTGAATGTCTGCGCTCAGTTTCAGATCCGTGCAGACTGCATTTATAGTTATTTAGACGTGTAACCAACATGAAAACCAGAGAGGTGTCTATGGGTGAAAAACGAGCAATTGTGAAGCTGAGAGAAGATGAAAAATCAATCAAACCATTGCACAAACACTGACAATAGCAAGTACAACCATTTTGAATCTCCTGAGGAAGAAAGAAACCACTGGTGTACTAAGTAACACACCTCGAACGTGTAGATCAAGAAAAACATCAGCAGTTGACGACAGAAACATTGTGACAGCTGTAAAGAAAGACCCTAAAACAACTGTTAGTGACATCAGCAACAACCTCCAGAGGGCAGGAGTGAAGGTATCACAATCTACTGTTCGCAGAAGACTTCATGAACAAAAGTACAGAGGCTACACCAGAAGATGCAAACCACTCATTAGCAAGAAGAATAGGAGACGAGCCTCAAAAATTCTGGGACAAGGTTTCATGGACTGATTTTATGGACCAAAGTGATGGAAAGGCTAAAGTTTGGATCTGCTCATGATCCCAAACATACAAGCTCATCTGAAACACAGTGTACACAGGTGTACATTATAGTACACATTACACAGGTAATGTAATGGCTTGGGCTTTCGTCGCTTCTTCTGAGACAGGCTCATTAATCTTCATTAATGATGTAACACATGACGGCAGCAGCAAAATTAACTCAGAAGTCTACAGAAATATTTTGTCTGACAATTTACAGAAAGATGCAACCAAACCGATTGGGAGATCCTTCATCATGCAGCAAGATAATGACCCAAAACATAGTGCCAAAACAACAGAGGAGTTCATCAGGGCAAGAAGTGGAAGGTTTTAGACTGGCCATGTCAATCTCCACACTTAAACCCTGTAGAGTATGCATTTTACCTGCTGAAGAAGAGACTGAAGGGAGTAACCCGCCAAAACTGAAAGAGGCTGCGGTGAAAGCCTGGAAAAGCATCACAAAAGAAGAATGCAAAAGTTTGGTGATGTCAGTGGGTCACAGGCTTGATGCAGTTATTGAAAGCAAAGGATTTGCAACTAAATATTAAGTATTTTTCACTTTAATCTATGTTAATTCTATCTGTTCCAATACTTCTGCTCACATGAAAAATGGATGGGTTCAAACAAAAGGTGATATCTTCTAAGTTGTTTATCAGATCCAGATATGAATACCTGGAAATAAAAGCTGAAATGCTGATCTCTCATCTTATATTCATCTTTTGATGTCAAACCCAAATGTTTTCAGTCTACAGCAAAAATAAAGGAACTGAACTTACTGTTCCAATACTTTTGGAGGGCACTATATATATATATATTATTGTTTTAAAATAAAATAAAATCTTAAAAAGTAAAAAAAAAATTACATTGGTATAACACATGCTTGCAACTATATCTTGTGAAATAGTATAGATAGCATGCTAGAATACTACTCTGAACATATAGTCCACAAACACGTAGGTATCTCAGGCAGAATAAATACCAAAAGATATTGATTTGTACAAAAAAAGAGTATTTGGTTCAGTGACTAATGGCTTGGCCCTCAGAAGAACATGGTCAAGATAAGATGCCCAAGATGTCCCAAACAAACGTCTGTCTTGACTGAAAATAAATCCCTTTCAGCATGCAGCAACCTACAAAAGAAAGAGCACTTTTATAGTGAACAATAAAATACTGCTGCTGGCCCTCAAATGCTTGCAAAAAAAATACCAAAATAGGGGAGAGAGAGAGAGAGAGAGAGAGAGAGAGAGAGAGAGAGAGAGAGAGAGAGAGAGAGAGAGATGGCTGTAGCTGTCTGTAGCTTTATGAATGCCTTCTCACTGCACCTGTTAAACATAAGCACCTGTTCATTATATGACAGACATCAGAAAATTGGTTAGTTGGCACTAAATGTGTATTTATTGAAATGCTTTGAAAAACGGCCATCACAGTTATTTCCTGTGTGTCAGAGCCATCTGTCAGACCAGCCCAAAATGCTGTCTCATGGTGATAGAAACTCATTGGTGTTTGTATCTTTATTCCTGAGGCAATTGCTGCTCTACATAAAAAAATCAAATTTTCAATCTTGAGAGAAATGCAAGGAGCCATACGTGAGAAGAAAACACGTGTCCAGGAAACAGATTTTAATTGCTGAAGGTAATTTTTCTGCAAACGGGCAGCAGCTTTATTGAGCTCCTTGGCTTTGACTCGACTCTGTCTGCTGAGTTAACACTGACTGAACTATAAAGACAGTGTCTCTGCTCAGCAAATCTATTGGAAGAAGCACTTCAATTATATTTTGTCGTTTCTAAAGCCAGTGGCATTATCTATCTATCTATCTATCTATCTATCTATCTATCTATCTATTTATTTATTTATTTATTTATTTATTTACCATGTTCACAGTAGCATAAGAACATGGTAGCTGGTTTCTAGCTGTTCTAAACTGCTGATTAGTTGGTGCAAGCTGGTTATTAACTGGTCCAAGCTGGTAATTTGCTGATCCAGGCTGGTCAATAGATTGTTTAAGATGATTATTAGCTG
This sequence comes from Schizothorax lantsangensis, assembly GCA_027422415.1. Classification (NCBI taxonomy): domain Eukaryota; kingdom Metazoa; phylum Chordata; class Actinopteri; order Cypriniformes; family Cyprinidae; genus Schizothorax; species Schizothorax lantsangensis. Next base: position 7,418,044 of record CM049854.1, on the reverse strand, counting down.
GGCCAAACTGGTTATTAGTTGGTGCAAATTGGTTATTAACTAGTCCAACATGTCATTTGCTGATCCATACTTGTTGTTAGATTAAGCTGGTAATGAACTTATCTTTAGCTAGTACAGGTTATTAGCTGGGCCAAACTGGTTATTGATTGGTGCAAGTTGGTTATTAACTAGTCCAAGCTGGTTATTTGCTGATTCATGCTGATTGTTAGATTGTTTAAACTGGTCATTAGTTAGTTTAAGCTGGTTATTAGCTGGGCCAAACTGGTTAATAGTTGTTGAAAGTTGGTTATTAACTAGTCCAACTTGTAATTTGCTGATCCATGCTGGTTGTTAAATTAACACTGAAAAAAATGATTCATTGAATTTACTCAATTTTTTTAAGGTAAGTGGTTGCAATCAATTTATTTTAGCTACATTTAAATAAACAAATTTAGTTTACTAACTTTCAACAAAATTAGTTTATTTAAATGTAGCTAAAATAAATTGATTGCAACCACTTACCTTAAAAAAATTTAGTAAATTCAATGAATCATTTTTTTCAGTGTAAGTAGATAATCTTTTGCTAGTTTAAGTTAGTTATTAGCTGGGCCAAACTGGCTATTGATTGGTGAAAGTTGGTTATTAACTAGTCCAAGCTGGTTATTTTCTGATCCAATGCAGGTTGTTAGATTAAGGAGGTAATTACCAAGTTTTAGCTGGTTATTACCTGGGTCAAACTGGTTATTAGTTGGTGCAAGATGGTTATTATCTGGTCTAAGCTGTACATTAGACTGTTTAAGCTGGTCGATATCTGGATTAAGTGGTTTATTAGCTTGGCCAAACTGGTTATAGTTGGTGAATGTTGATTATTAGCTTATCCAAGCTAGACGTTAGATTGTTTAAGGTGATCATTGGCCAAACTGGTTATTAGTTGGTGTAAGTTGGTTATTAACTGGTCCAACTGGTCATTTGCTGATCCATGCTGGTCATTAGTTGGTCATTAGCTAGTTTAAGCTGGTCATTAGCTGGGCCAAACTGGTTATTAGATGACCAAGCTGGGATGCTTTTCCCAAAAGCAACTATGGTCGCAAGTTCCGTCGTTACCAATAGAGTTCAATGGAACTTACAACCATAACGATGCTTTTGGGAAATGCACCTCTGCTAAGTAGATGGTTCAAGCTGATGGTGACCAGCTACCGTGTTCCAAAAACTAGCTAAACCACCTTAACCTGGCATGATCAGGTGGTAGCTGGTCCGGGATTGTCTACATAACAGTCTAATAACCAGCTTGAACCAGCTTGAACCAGCTAGAACACAGCATGTTCCAAATTACAGCTATAAGCTTTTAATATAATTTTAAGTAAATGACTAGGTCGGGACAAGTGAATGGTGAAAATAACTATTATAGTAACTTTAACACGTGGTACTGATTTATTTGCAAGCAACGCAGTAAGAAACCACAACTCGCACGCACCTTTGTACCCAAACGGACTTTCACGTCAACATTTTGCTTCTTCTGCTCCAGGATGCTCAGCAAATACTCCTGAAACACTCCGATTTTGGTGAAGAAGTGCTCGTTGTGCCAGCAGCCTTCCATGTTGTCAAAATCCACCCCCAGGTCCAGGAGGAAGCGGACGCTGCGGGGGTCCAGCGCGATCTGCTGCGGTCTGCAGAGCAGCGCGCTCCGGTAGCGCTCATCCAGGAGCGTCAGTTTCAGCACTTTACCGGAGCGGACAGCGACCAGAGCCGCGGCCAGACCTATCGGACCCGAGCCCACGATCAGAACCGAGATCCGAGCCCTCCACTGGCGGATCCCGTCCAGACTCACCTTCACCACCACGTACACAAGCACAGCGAGTAAAGTACTGAGCGCGGTGTCGTACGCCAGCGTCCGGTACTGATCCACGGGGCTCTCCGCGCTCACCGCAACCATGGCGCGATCGTTCAGGGAACTGAAGACAGAACGCTTCACTTGTTGAGGAGCTTTACCATCGCTGGCTGCCACGTTACATGTGGGAGGTGAAGTGAAGGCTGAACACGCTCCCTGCTCGAGCAACTCTCTCTCTCGCCTTTCCTCAGAAGAAATCGTTGTACAAATGCGCATCTTTTTTTGTTTTCTGAGCGCACTGCAGTTCATTCATTTGAGCTGCTGCTGCCGGTGTCTCAGTGCGCGCGCGCGTGTGTGTTAAACAAACAGTTTAAGGGGGCTGAGTATTTTAAAGAAACTTAGGCTTTTTAAATGTATTGTAAACGTACAATGAAAATGTTCAATGAAAAAAAAATGGGTGTTTGACGCAACGCACGCATGTTTGATTATATTAGTCAAACCAAACTATAAAGCCTAACGCGCGAGTTTTAGTTGCCACAAGATGAATTCGGCATGTTCCCTCGAGAATGTATGGTTTTTAGATTGGCTGTTTTGGATTAATGAGTATGTGGTTTGTAACAGTTGAAAGAACTTAAAGGTTCACCCAAAAATAAAAAAGCTGTAATCATTTACTCTCCCTCGTGTGTTGTTATGTGACTTACTTTCTTTGAAGCACAAAAGAAGACATTTTGAAGAATGTTTGTTACTAAACTGCTTTGATTGCTACAGTTGTTTGGGAAAACACTGATTTCTGAAATATATATTTTTATGTCCCAAGAAAGTAGAATAGGTTTGAAAGTAAATGACGACATTTAATTTAGTCTTTAAGGGTTTCGCTCATACATTAAATTACAGTTTGAAGCTGTTGTAAGTTGTTATAAGGACTACAATGGTTGCCATCAGGTCACATTCTTGCAGTAGAAAAAAAAAGAAATAAAAAAAGTATTCTGGATTAAATTATGTTGTGATGGGATTGAAGACCAATCATGATTTTAGCCAGCATATTCATTTATAGTCAATTTTCTCTTCTTGAGTATTTATCACTATTATTTGTCCCCAACAGAGTTGAACGTTTTTGACAAGTTCACATTTGGTGAGGCCAATATAACTGTAACCATGATGAAAAACTGTACAAGAGAAACTCCTCTATTTCAACCATGTGATCAAAACAACTTTTACAGTATGTCACTCTCTAAATATAATATCATAAACATAGGTGGTAATGTCACAGCAAAACAGGGTTGAACAGAAATTAACAAAAAAACTCTTCTTCTTTCATTGCACAGACACTGCTGCATTTCCTGACAGTAAACAGATTAATCTTTCATAAAACAAAATAAAATGTCTGAAAGATTAGCAGATTCTCATCCTAAATCAATAACATGGTATATAGAGAATTTTACATTATCAAATAGAGCTTTACTTGCAGACCCAATATTATTAGTACTTTCACATTATTTCCATCACACTTCTTAGAAAGGCAAGATGTTGTTTGGTCTCTGGTTTTTGTAACGTCCACTCCAGACTATTTTTAGAGTTAGTTTGTCTTACTCCTCAAGATGTGATGTTATTTCCAGCTTTCATTGATTCTCAGGTGCTAAAACTGTCAAGTCGATGAAATCCAGTCTCAGATTAAACTGTAATAAATCACTGCTCTGCTTTACACACTTGTATTGTATTCTGCAGTGTTTACTGCTGTGCAGAGTTGTAAATTGCATATTTGACAGTGGAAAAAATTTGTAATAGTCATAAACGATAAATTACAACTGTGAAATCACAGCATCAATGATACCACAGTCTCTATAAGGCAGTGGTTCTCAACCTTTGTTTGACTCCAAGGCCCCTGCATATAACTGTGATTCATGCTTCTAGAAGTTTCAAGGACAGTTAGTCAGCAAAATCAATATTTGAGGAGCCAAATTAAAATAAATGTCAGTTTCCATGCTGATCAACTTGATTTGGGGGATTGTTAGCATTTAAATAAATGTCTTACATATAATAATGGACATTAAAATAATTGGTACAATGGTAAAATCAATCATGCTTCTTTATTAAAATCAGTTTGGATCAATATGTCTTGTGTTTAAATGTAAAAAGGGGTAATAATGGAACAATAGTTTTAAAAAGTGATTTTTCACTATTATTTACAACAGGATTTGCATTTTCATGGGTTTAAGTCATTTTTATTTTTTTAGAGACAATAAAAACAACTTTGTGCATCAAAACCACTCCTTTCCTGGTAAAAATGGGCATGATTTTCAAAAGTCAATCAATTTCTAACATTTTTGACAAGCCAAACATATCTCTGCGTAATATGTAATACATCTAAGCCTCAAAATAAACTTGTAAAATAAGAATAATGATCTATGCAAATAGTATTTCAGACATCTCCAGCACATTTTATAATACACAAAATCAAACAGTTCATCCCACAGGCACATTATCACATCCGTCAAAAACGGTTGGAATATTAGAAAAAAAAAAACATTGACATAACACACTCATGTACATCAATCACTTTACTGAATACTAAAAATAAATAACTATTACCTTGCAATCCATCTGTTTTCAAATCCACATTATTTAAATATCACAGCATCGATGTCTGTCAAAATATAACATGCACAATACACGGCAGTATTTAGTAGAAGCAGAGGTCCAGGGAGTATTTACTCCTGAAGACCCCACTTTACCAGAGGTTTGACTACATCATTGCTTTCTGAGAGAAGGAGAAAATGGTGACCTGAGCAGCTTCCACATGCTGTCTGTCAGAGACTGCAACATACCTAATATATAATGCACGCGAGTATACATTTGTTCAGGTGATTTTAACCTTTATCAACTTCCAAGTTGTTGAAAAGATAAAGGCAATTATCAAAGTTTGATCAAATGTTTAATTTTCTACTAAAAATATACATTTTGCATGATTTGTTACACTTAATTACCCCCTTGAGGATTTTGAGCCATACATTTTCGCAATTTTTTGGGGGGGTTTCATTACAGTTAATCATTTAATCAATGATTTCAAATTCAGTCCTTGATGTATATTGCTTTACAGAAAATCATAATGATCTGTTGCAGTTCTGTTCTTTTTGATTTCTGCTCTCAGGTCCACCTGAAGGTGTCTTCCATTTGAGGACTTCCTCTTAGCTACTGTTGCCATGGGCTCAGTCTTTCAGGGTCAGAGCTTTTCTTTATGGGTGCTTCAAGCCAGCAACCATTGAAAGAGGCTCTCTGACTAAAATAGGATTGAACTGAACACTCGAGAGGTTGCAGAACTTTCCTTATTTGAGTCAGAAATAAAAGGCTCACAGTGTTTTAGCACTAAGCATCAGATACTGACTTACACTCCATAGGAACACATGGCTGCCTTGTTATTTTGATTGCAGATCAATAATAATTACAACGCAGACTGTGGAGAATTCAATATGCAGCTAAAGACTGATTATCTTTTCTAAAGCCAGCAATGTGGCATATAAGTGCATACGGTACAGCACATCATGTACTGTTGCAACACAATCTTGTAACTATTTTACATTTTGGCAAAATTGTTTAAATTTGTACAATCTCATTTGTTTATTTTGTACAATATGCTTATACTTTTTTTATTCTAAAAAAAAAATCGCATTTTCATGCAGTTTGCATTGTACGAATTTAGACTAAATCACTCACCACTTTCTTAATTTTTTTGTTTTTTTATTATTATTATTCTTTCTAACACCATGAACATAAAAGATGTGTCAGATGCATCCATTTCCTCTACAGTCTCTTTTCTCATTTGACATTCATCAGGGTAAGTGTGCTGACTCTGGCTCATACTGAAGATCAATATGGGGACAAATGTCCTGCTTGACTTGCCTGGACTCACATTAGCACTTCGACCTTTATTATAATAAGCTGAAAAGGGTTGTACAAGCAGCACAAACTGAATATCTGTAACATCCATTTACAAGCGGTTCCGATCAAAACAACACTGAAGGAGGGGGTCAAGTCATATCTATACACAACAACATCATTGTAGACTTAGAGGTGGGCTCTTTTGTTTTGGCCCAGTAAGAAATGACTTAAAAATCACTCAGAATTACTGTGGCCCAGTAGTGCACAACACAACCAAATCGCCACAACACAACGCATAGCACTAATTTCACTGTGTTGTGGCTTGTTTCTGTTGTGTTAATTCGTTGTGTTGTGCTAATGTTATTGTGGCTTGTTTCCATTGTGTTGTGCATTGTGTGTTTTACTGATTTACTAATAATCCCAGATCATATGTAATATTTTACTGCATAATTTTACAGAATTTGAAAGCTGATACTTTATTTCTGATTAAAAGTAACAAAGCACAAAACTTACTTTATATTGCTACAAATAGCCTAATGAATGGAATTAAAGACATGGAATATTTCCAAGCATTTATACTGTCCTTCCAAGCATGATGTCGAATGGTACAGTTTCTTTTAAAATCCCAGATCATATGTAATATTTTACTGCATAATTACAAGCTGTACATAAATATTTTTTATTAGGTCAATTACTGTCAGCAGAGTGGTATAGTCAACACAGAGCTTCACGATTGATATCGCTTATCCTGCCCGAAAAGACCATAAACATTACAGTTCACGTCTGCAGTAATAATTAACTAACAGACATGAATCCTAAAAACGAATAATGTCCGAGCAAATCATGACTTTTCACTTTACACCTACCTCTGACTAGGCGTAAGATTTAGTGTCAGACGTAGCACTACACAAAGATGGTGCAACGGGTATAAATTCTATGCACGACTTAAGGCGCATTTTACGTCCAGCCTAGTCTTACAACCGGGTGTACGTCCAGCTGGTGCAACCGGCCCCTGGCAACCACCTAGCAATAGTGACACACAAACAACCACCTATAACACCTGGAAACCAAATAATGATGCCCTGGAAACCACCTAGAACACCCAAACATCATGGCAGTGAGTTTTGGAAAGGCAAACAATAATACAACAATCTAGCATCCACCTAGCAATGCCCTTGCAATCATCCATAAAGACCTAGCAACCATCTAGAACACCTAAACAACTACACAGCAACATGCTAAAAATGTCTCGGAGCAAATAGCAGCTGCATAGCGAAGCCCTGGAAACCACATAGCAGCATGTTAAAAACAACTCAATACACCTAGCAACCCCATAACAATGCCATGCCAACCACCCAATAACCCCAGTGAACCACCTAACAATGCTTATGCAACTTTCAGAACACCCTGGGAACCACATAGAGATGCCCAAGCAAAATCCTTGAACATGTTAACCAAATAAAAACTAATTTCATTTAGTAACTATAGCAATGCCATGGGAACACCTAGCAATCTCTTAGCAACCACATAGCAACACTCTAACAAGCACCCAGAATACCTTGCAAACCACACTGCGATGCCATGAAAACCACCTAGAAACATCAAGGTAATGAGATGTGTAGTGTAACAATAAAATATTACCTTAGCAACCACCTAACGACATTCTAGCAACCATTCTAGCAATCACATGCTGAAAATGACTCGGAGCACCTAGCAACCATCCAGAACACTCTAGCAACCACACACAGCACATTAACAATCACATAGAAACATGTTAGTCAGAACATCTATAACAACAGCATAGTAATACCATGGCAACCACCTAGCAACGACACAGCGATAATCAAACAGCCACCTGTAACACCTACTGACCACATAGTGTGGTTGTGTTGATAGAAACCTCACAGCCTGTGAGCTTTGTACAAACAATACTACAATACATTACAAAACCATCTAGCAATTCCCTAGCAACCATCCAGAACATTCCAGCAACCATTCTACCAATCACACACTGAAAATTACTCACACAGAAAATTAGCAACTCAAAATACATGGCAGCATAGCATGGCACCCTTTGAGCAAGAGATTGTGTTCAATGGCAAAGCAATGAGCAGGCAACCACATAGCAAACACATCACAATGACCAAACAATACAATACCAACCTTGATCACAAAAGTAACCATATAGCAACATGTTAAAACCATATAGCAACCACATAGTGATGCTCTGGCAATCAACCACAACACCCTAACAGCATGGCGGTGAATACTTGGACAATACTCTTGTCACAACATAACAAAAGGGTTGAATTTATGAATTCCTCAGTGCGTTTCAAATCAAACAGGAACAGCATAATATAAAAGGGTGTAAATGTAAGGAAATGGTGCTTTTAACCACCTTCAGCAAATGCTTGTCACTCTTCAGGCACCTGGCAACTGCAGAGCTCCAGCAGAACTGATTCATCTGAAGAGAATCCAGGTGTTAATTAACGGCGGCCGGCCAGAAGGAGCCGGATAGCAAGCAACAGGATGATGATGAGGCGGCCAGCTGACATTTGCCATGTCTCTTAGCAACACCACATTACTTCTGTGATAGGTCTGCTGCGCATGTTACTCACACAGTGACAAGTGTTCATTCCATCATAAATAGTCTGGGTTTTGCTTTTTCTTTTTTCAGTCAAAATGAGTAATGGTTGGCCAATATTTTTCTACAATGAAAATTGACCCTATTTACTTTCTCAGTTCATGTTTCTGGTCTTACTGTGCACGATTTATTAGTGTATGTTAATCCAAAAAATAATAAAAAATAAATGTTTGTCTTCATAATCCTTTTTCAAAATGTAATAAATTGGTCTGCCTTTCAAATACTTTCCTTTGTGGCTGATATCAGTGTGTGTATTAAACCCTTAAACCCTTCCTCCACCACCTCCACCACCTGCTCCCAAGGAGGTCAAATAGGAGTTTCCACATTAAAGAAAATAAAACATAAAAAACTTTGAAAAAACAAGTTTGAAACACAAGAGCCAAGTTCTTACAAATGTAGTCTTTGTACTAATGTTGGTTTCATAAAATAAAAGATTCAATTAAATGACTAAAAATGTCATGTGGTGTAATCCTCAAGAAGTAATACCATATTTTCCTCATACCTTGAATAGATGTCAGTATACATGTTAAATATGTAATTTTTCCAAAAGTGAACATAGTTAAGTTTTAAGATAAAAATATTATAAATTATTAATGCATTAAAGGAATAGTTCATACAAAAATGACAATTTGCGAAAAATTTACTGACTCTCAACTCATCCAAGATGTAGATATGATCTGGAGAAATGTAGCATTCTATCACTTGCTCACCAATGGATGCTCTGCAGTGAATGGGTGCCGTCAGAATGAGAGTCCAAACAGCTGATAAAAACATCACAATAATCCACAAGTAATCCACATCACTTCAGTCCATCAATTAATGTCATGTGAAGTGAAAAGCTGCATGTTTGTAATAAATTATTTCTTAAAACCATCGCTTCCAGATAAAAAATGTGACCCTGCACCACAAAACCAGTCTTAAGTCGCTGGGGTATATTTGTAGCAATAGCCAAAAATACATTGTATGGGTCAAAATTATAGATTTTTCTTTTATGCCAAGAATCATTAGGACATTAAGTAAAGATCATATTCCATGAAGATATTTTGTACATATCCTACTGTAAATATATCAAAACTTAATTTTTGATTAGTAATATGCTTTGCTAAGAACTTCATTTGGACAACTTTAAAGGTGATTATCTCAATATTTTGATTTTTTTTTTGCACCCTCAGATTCCAGATTTTCAAATGTGTATCTCGGCCAAATATTGTCATATCCTAACAAACCATGCTTCAATGGAAAGCATATTTATTCAGCTTTCAGATGATGTATAAATCTCAATTTCGAAAAATTGACCCTTATGACTGGTTTTGTGGTCCAGGGTCACATATGTGTCCTCTATCCATTATATTGCTTCCTTCAGTGAAAAATGTGCCTTGTCTGAATCAGAAGAGAAATATGCACAGATCAAACACCATTTAGAAGTGAAAACAATCCAAAACAGCTCTAAACAAATATTTTATTTATAGATTTTAATGTGGGAGGACAACAGGAGATGGACTTTTTCACTGCAGGAAGCATTATTATGGATTATGGACTCATATTTTGTCTAGAAGTGATTATTTAAAGTTAAAAACATTTGAATGATGTTTCTCACAAACTTGCAGCTTTTGGGTTTCAAGGGAGTGGTGTTGATTACTTGTGGATTATTGTGATGTTTTTATCAGCTGTTTGAACTCTCATTCTGACGGCACCCATTCACTGCAGAGGATCTTTAATATTTTTGAGGAGAATTTGCAACATGAACTATAAGCTTGCCAAGCCATAAAAAGGTCATGATGGGCACATGATGGGTGTGCAGGACAAGCTATATATCAGGACATGTTTAATATCTAAGGTTGGGGCTTGTTGGAATCCCTAACTCTAAGTATAATGAGCAACCACCTTAGCAAACACCACTAATGATAACATCTTGCAGCGTTGTTCTGCTTGCACAGCTGTTTTGGGCAATGTTGACTAGTTGCCTAGAGATTTGGTTGTTTATAATCACAGTACATTGTCGACAATATCAGCGCTTGTTATCTGTACGAAGATGGGTTTGATACCTCATCCTGCTCTTTCATGCAGAGCGTTTCATATAACGTCGGCCTCTGCCTATTACTCATGACTGCAGGTCACATCTAATGGCTACAAATGAAGACACCATTGTGCAAAGTATTCATTAAAGTAATAGGACATGGTGTACTCATGTACTATAGGCCTTTTCGCAGATTACACAGAAAAGAGCACATACTGCCCACAGCGTAACCATGTCAGTTATTAGTACTCCATTTTTAGACATGGGCTCCGTTTCAAAACCTCTTTTATGATGATGGCCATTGCCTACATATAAGCATCCCAATCAAAAAACAAAAAGTAGAATGTTCAAAAATGAGCTAGGCTAAGCTAAGCAAAAATTAGCTAATTATTTTTGAGGTGCATTGTGGGATTGAATTAGTGCACTCGATAATGTCCTCTACCAATGTCTGTCCACTAGTAGGGGTATTCCGGACACAGCCATGCTGTTTAGAAAAATTAGCTAATTACATCACAAGTTACATGACAAAAGTAGCTTGCTACATTTAAACTAGTTATGTTTCATCTATACCGCCTCATAAGTGAATGATTTCCAGTGTTAGACAATTAAGCTATTCAAGAAATGTAGCTGAGTTGTTCCACACAAAAATAGCTGTGCCAAGCTAAGCTAAAATCTACTGTTTAGAAAAAGAAGCTAATTACAGGTGCTACATTTAAGCTCAAATTTGATCAAATCAAATCGCAACTTTTCGTGACAGCTAGGGGAAAGTTTAACAATAACGAATTTATCAAATTATCTTACAAGCTAGCAAATGTCAGGGTTCTGTCGTGTGTGTCATGTGTTCCTGCCTCTTGTGTCCATATTTGGTTTGTTTCCTGTCCTTGTTTGATGTCATTATGAGTTAACTCTTATCCAGCTGTGTTTGTCTCGTTATCTGTAATTAACATATTAGTTCTGCCTGTTCAGTTTGACGTCTGGTCTACTTTACTTCCCGCCTGTTCTGAGTCCTGCCTTGATGTCATTAAAGACTATTATTTGTAGTCCTCGTCTGCGTGTTCTTGTATCCTCCCTCGTGTGTGCACCGTGAAGCAACACTAACACTTTGTTTGAGAAATGTAGTTATACAAATAGTTTTGCTATTGGTAATACCCAAAACTACTCATTTTCAAACAATGGCGTTCCTAACATTAGCATTCCTAGCATTCTTTGCATTTGAGGCTCGACTCGACTCACCAACAGAGATTGGTTTTAGCATGTTGCTAACAATGAAAATCTCTGATAAGCATAAGAATACTTTTACTTTTTGGTATCCTTTCATTGATCTTACTTTCTCCACCATCTTATTTGGAACTTTTTGCTTGTTGCAATGCATCCTGGGAGGTGCTGGGCCTATCCTGCTTTATCTCACTGACTGCATCCTAAATTGCATACTGTCTGTGTAGACAGTCTTTTGAACAATTAATTATTTTATAGCCATTAAAAAAAGTATGTCCTATATCGTGTGGAAGCGTTCAGTATGAATTTAATCTGGACGTGCTATATTTGTCATGTGACCTACAGTGTCAGTTGTGTCGCTTCACTGCCATTCACAAATCCTCTCCTGTGGCCTCATGGGATAGAAAAGTGTCCATTAGATGTGCACTTCTCATCTTGCCAGAAGTAGAAGGTTATCTGGGGACATTTCGCCTACTGTTTTATGAACACAATGAATTCGGACTACTCTTTTCACAAGCTGTTTTTTGCCTACAAAAATTTCAGATGCAACCATTGTGTGCATCACAGCTTTGTTCCTTTTGCTATTGCCTGAGCACTTTTTATTGTAAGACATGTTGAAAGCAGAAAAAACAATACCGTTTATGCAATTATACACAATACAGCTCTGCTTACGATCTGTTTATGACTCACAATGTAACACAACACACTCTGGATGTGGTGCGGAGGACAAGTTTATATCATAGAGCTAAATCAACATAAGAATCCTTCCTAATGACATTTTAATGGGTTCAAATGCACTTCTGATGTCTCAGCCACGTCCTAAACCAAACACCGATGCCTGGCGTAGAGGCCATGTTTATCTCTGCTGAAACAGTCCCTCATGAATTTCACTAAGGAAACGCACAGAAAAGTGCAACAGGCACGGACACGTGGACCTGTGCGCACATGGAGGAGGTCACAACCTTTGTGAATCAAATTATAGATGGCTGACATGAGGCACTGGAGTCATAGATGTGCTCTATGGCTCATTTAGAATACACTTATCTAAAAAACCTTGAGATGTATTATGAGAATACAAGCGCTGTTGAAGCCATCTGCAAAGGTAAATTGAATCTGCAGACAAAACAAGCTACAGAGCATCTTCAGAGCAGAGCTACAGAAGGCCTTCTTCACAAAGCCCATGCAAATCCATTAGACAGCCTCGGTCTGTAATGATTTTGTTTGGATGTATTTTTTCAAAAACACACACAAAAAAAATATCATCCATGCAATGACTTGAAAACACCCCTTTTTTATTATTATTCTGAATTAAAAATAGATTTTCCAATTTTGAGGGGTGGCATGCAGTAAAAAGGATGTCAGGATTATACAACTATGCTATATGACAGATATTAATGAAGAAAAGGGATAATTAATGTCCTTGTTACAGTGTAATTACACAATTAAATATTGAGTAAAAGTAATTACTATACTATACTAATTAATTTACTATATGGTTAGGTTTAGGATTAGGGTTTGGGTCACTTGCATGTAATTGCATAATTTATTGTTATTATAATAGTAAACACATGTAACGTGTAACAAGGACACCTTAAAATAAAGTGTTACCAAAAAATGAACTGGAGTCAGCCCTGGTGAAAGACTTTGTGCAGTTTGTGTTGACTGATGATTCAAGAACTGCCAGGTTTTCAGGAGCCGCTTTTCCTCCGCTGGTTGATGCTGTAACTCCACCATTTTGGGGGGAAGCTTCTTCTTTTTTCTATTTATGGACATTTAAAAGCAGCTGTGTATTTTTAGAGTTCTTAAAAGCGTGAAATGGATTTGTGATTTGTTGTTGTGGTGCCATCAGCAAGGGCTTTAGAGTGGGTCAATAATTAATGGTGGACATGAGTTAAAGGGACCTTTCCATCCTTTCTGCATATCATTCAACAAAAACATCTTTATAGCAGAAATAGAATCGCAACGCCATCTGTTGGCTAAAGCTGTGTTTGTGTCTGAGAATATATCATGAAGCTCTTTATAGAAATTATATTGTCACATTTCTGTACGAAACCTTCTTATTCCTTTAATAAAATATTAAAAAGGTGTTACAGTTATGAAAGCCTGATTTCTGTAAATGTAATAACGTTTAAAATTGTAAGAAAGTCACACTGTGAGAAATAAAGTTTCTATATAGTTAAATATAGGGTCAAAATTGCAATAAATAAATAAATAAATAAAAATCTGAGATATCAAAATACTATTGTAAGATTAAAAATTGCAGTTGTTTTTTTACTGTACATTTTTGAATTTTGTATTTTAAATCTAACAGTGTTTTAAAACCTGTAAATTGTAAAGTCTACATTTTAATTAATTAATTAATATTATCTATAACTGTAATTTTTAGTTTCTTTTTAAAACATTTTTTTCTCTCATTTTTAAAGGCCAATTCACCACAGTTTTTTTTTTTTTAATAATTGTATCTGGGCTTTAATTTTTAGTTTCATTTGAAAATTATTTTGTCATTTTTTGGCAACCTAGGATGTGTCCTGTGTCCCACCCACCACGACTTTACAGGACACACCCTAGTCCTAACTCTAGTCTGCTTCTCTTGGGGTGAACTGACAGCGTCACCTGAATATTCCAGGTGACCAAGGTGTGCAATGCTCAGAATTGTGCTCTTGGTCCATTGCTACCCGTCCCACATATAGTGCTGCGGCAGAGCTTCTCAGGCCTGTAAGAGCGGCCTCTCCTTAATTATACAAATATTACCTTTTGGTGAGTCTTTTGTCATCTGTCGTGGTCTCTTTTTTTCTGAAGATAATAACTTACCTGTAGAATACTTGACTTGATATTGTAGAGATGTTGTTTCACACGCTGATGTGTGTGTGTGTGTGTGTGTGTAAATGCAAATGTGATTTATATGTTTAAGGATTCACAAATCTTACCGGTTGGTGACTCTTGTCATCTGTCATGGTCTCTTTTTTTTCTGAAGATAATCACATACCTGCAATACTCTTGACTCGATATTGTAGAGACATTGCTTCACACAATAATATATAGCCTATATACTCAGAGTACAAGTCTAAAAGGGGCAGTTTTTTTAAGAATAGAATTAGAATAGAGAGTGCTAGCGTTAAAGGGTCAAGTAAAAATGGAAGAGAATTACTAATTAAATGACGAATTAGCCTTTTAAAACTAGTGTCTGCATGTATAATTGAGTTTAGACAGTTTGTCTAGATTGTTTAGTGTCAGTAGATTGTATATCGCAGGCAGATCGCTGACAGGATTCTATGAGACCAATGCAATGAATATCTGTGGGAAACTGTATCATTGCCATCAAAAACACTACACACATACACACTACAGCAAATAGCATCTAAAGTTTGTAAATACACTGTTCACAAACATCTACATGTCTGTCTCTTTTAAATGTTCTGTGTACTGTACACAGTTCTGAACACCCCCCCCCAGACCTTACTAATTGTCAAACCCTGATTACAGCCATGTGTTTGTGTATAAATGTAAATGTGATTTAGAAAGGGTTGACTTTGAGAATAACATAAATGATGTGGCAACTTATACTTGTAACTATGTTTGAAACGTATCTATAGTTTAACTAAAGTATACACATTTTGTTTGCTTTCATTTATATTTACATTTATGCATTTAGCAGACGCTTTTATCCTGGAAGCTGACTGGTTGAGAGACCCCTGTCATGAATTCATGAGAAATTTGCTATAATCTTTATGTTATTTATATCATTTGCTATAATCTAATCAAAGCATTCATGTAAGCAAAACGGCTCGTTTTTTTATTTGACATCTGTGACGTCAGAAACACATACTGTACTTTACACTTTCCCAACATTGAGCTGATATTTTCATTTATTTATTTAAAAAAAAATTAAGACCACACACAACATTTTTTTCTAATGCAAATCATAACAGCTGAGTTTTAGGCTCGTCAGCACAGAATGGTCAGTGTATGACATCAAAGTATCGCGAGAGCCATTCGAAAGCATAGGATCCATCGGCTCTCTCATGGCTCTCGCGGTACTTTGATGTCACACACTGACCATTGTGTGCCTATTGATACAGATTTCTCGATTTGATTCGAGTCTGATTCGTTTTCAAAATAATTATCCCTATGTTCATTTTTCATACAAATAAATTATCTGTCATATAATTCCGTCAGTTATACAACAAATCTCCTAACGTCATGCATTACGGAAATATTAATTTTAAATATTAACAACAGGGTTGCTAGATAAGTAAAGAGTCTAAACACGCAACCTCAGCCTCAGATTGTTCTTTGAAATGAACGATTCAAAAGAACCGATTCCCGGAAATGAATCGGAGACGTTCCCACGCTGAAAGCTGTTGTCCAATCAAAGAGCAAAACGAGCGGAGTGGGCGGTGCTTCACGTTGGCGGTTGTGTTTGCAGCAGCAGTAGATTCTGCACAAATTCTATCTCAAATTTAACGGGGTTTTTGTAATCATTTGAAGTCGCACCAAAATCTAGTTTTTGAGGACATGAGGAAGAAATTCAGCAAGCAATCCGGTCGCTCTGCTTGGTAAATATTGTCAGTGTTATACATGTTGTTGGTGTTCTGTAACGTTAGTTAGCAACATTAGCAACATGTTTATGGTCATTGTGTCTGTGTTTATTTTGTTAGCGAAATCTATAAAACTAGTTTATTAAATAACTAGTTAATGTTTACTTTAAGATCACTCTGATCTGTATTGATGTAGTGTAATTAAATGTTTAAGACTTCAACAACAAGCAATCTAGCGTGGGACGTTTGTCAAACTAGTGTAGTTCGCATACTATCCGTACTTGTATCAGTGCGTCCTAAAGCTGAGAAATAGTATGTATGAGAGACCCGGATGGATTAATCTATTGTGTTTTATGAAAATAGAAAGTCAGCAAGGACAAAGTTTTCATTTTAAAACATGGTTTAAATGTTACACACGCAGGGCACTGCAACAAATGTGCCACAAACAATATTTTCTGCTACAAAGTGACATGCTTGCCATGAAGAGGTTAAAGGTAATTAATGCATCATATTACAGTATGAATATATTTGGTATATGAAGGTGCCATTGGGGGCGGGGCCCACTTTAAAACTTTTTGGCTCTGTGAATTTACTAGAATTTGGGTTGATGTGTGGACTCAAAGCTTTTCAAGCAAGGACAAAGGGTGAATTTTCGAAGTAGCCTATATTTTAGATGTTACAAAAGCAGGCCCTGTGTGTGGAATTTGGGAAATTCCACAAATCATTTTTATTGTACAAATTGACATGCTTGCCACAAAGAAAGGAAATATAAGTAATGTATTGAATTAGTGACGTGACATACGGCCAAGTATGGTGACCCATACTCGGAATTCGTGCTCTGCATTTAACCCATCCAAAGTGCACACACACACACACACACACACACACACACACACACTCCGGAGCCGTGGGCAACCATTTATGCTGCGGCGTCCGGGGTGCCTTGCTCAAGGGTCTCACCTCAGTCGTGGTATTGAGGAGGAGAGAGCGCTGTACATTCACTCCCCCCACCTACAATTCCTGCCGGCCCGAGACTCGAACCCGCAACCTTTGGGTTAAGAGTCTGACTCTCTAACCATTAGGCCACGACTTCCCAATTGCAGTACTGTATAAATATATTTGGTGTGTAAAGATGCCTGTGAAATTACTAGTGTTGCATAAAAAAGTTGTTATCTGAATTCAGGATGACGTGAAAATGAGGCTGGTAGAAGCTTGTCAGAACAGTGTTATTTAAGTATCGTTGATATGCTATTTTAGTTAATATTTTGAATGTTTTTATTATGTTTTCTGTTTATTTTAATTTTAGATAAAGCTTTACTAATGTGTAGGGATGGGACGATACACCTACCTCCCGATTCGATGCTATCACGATACTTGGGTGCCGATACGATATGTATTGCGTTTTTTTTAAGAATTTCGATTCTACAAGTATTGCGATTCAATATTGCTGTGTTGCGATTTTTATTTTTTGTTTTTAACTCTAGGCCATGGGAAAAAGTTGAATGATACACTTAATATACAAAAAAAAAAAAAACACATCTTAGCATTTTTCCTGTTTTATTTCAGTTTTCAGTAAACATAAACAAACAGCCACAAAAAGTCCAATAGAAAAATACTTTTTGAAATAAAGTGCCCATCAAACTAGTTCCATTAATAAAATAAAATGAAGAGCCCGTGAAAGCTTTCTTTAACATCAAACTTAACTCGAAAGCCATTCTTTTAAATACTGGACTGCTTTAAATAAAATATATAAGCTGTGACCCACTTACCATATATATATATATATATATATATCATTTGTTAAAAAACTAAAACAAAGCAAATTTATTTCAACGTTTATTTAACAAACGTATTTAACGTTTATTTTATTTCAAGTAACAAATTAGTTTTTTATGTTTTTTTTTAAAGGGATAGTTCACCCCAAAATGAAAATTCTGTCATGATTTGTTCACCTTCAGGTTGTTCCAAACTTTGACATGACTTTCTTCAATTTCATAATTTCTTCCATTGAAATTTTGAAGAATGTTGGTAACCAAACAGTTAATTGTAGCCATTGACTTCCATAGTATCTTTTTTCTATATCATAGAAGTCAATGGCTGCCATCAACTCTGACAGGTTTGTAACAACTTGAGGGTGAGTAAATCATGACAGAATTTTTTTTTTTTGTGTGAACTATCCCTTTAATTTTAGTTTTAGTTAATGATAACAATCCTGTTTCAGTCCTTAATTCTTTCTTGTTGTGTCTCCTGCAGAATATATTTGAAGATGGAGGCTATGGAGATGGAAGTAGTTCCAGTATCCAGTGAGGCCAGTGTGATTGTAGTCTCTGAATCTGGAAGCAGCACAGAAGAAGATGTTCCCATGCAGGTTCAAGGCCCATCTGAGCGACCCAGACTTTCAGCCCGTCGGGTGGTCAGGACGAGACATATGATTGGGTAAGAGAACGGGTTAATGCTCATAAAATTTGACCTGTGCATAATAAATTAAAAGTGAATACAAAGGGTTCACTTACTTTTTCCTGCAACAGCAGTATGGAGTCACTGTATGACTCGATCTTTCTGATTTCCTTCCTGTCTTCCAAGGTCACATTCACAGTTCTCCACACATGAAGGGAGGATGCGCAGACTCCGGGAGCTCATCGTAGAGAATCTGGCAGAGCGGCTGAGCGGCTCCCAGGACGCACAGCGTTCAGTTCCTCGTGTAAATCCACCACCGCTGGGTCCTGAACCCAGCTCCAGCCGCACCGCTGCTGCTGTGAATGTGCAGACGTCTGATGAATCCAGCGCTACAGGTCCACTGCCATTTTATGTCGTTTCATAACAATTTTAGGCCAGATGTATACTTTCCCAGCTATCTTTAAATAATTTAATTAAGCTCTTTATAACAATTTACTACTAGAATTGCTGGTATCAGTATTGATAATATAAATTGACATAATAATCTTAAATTTAGCGACTAACTATATAATATTGGATGCATAATATATCATTAACATATCAATTGTAGAGTATTATTTCCATTTACCATAATAATCGATATCGGATATAATTTGGCTGAAATTGAATATTTAATTGAATCAGTTGTTCCCTTTTTTATATTTAAAGCACCTTTGCTGTCATCTAACTCTCATTATTATCAACTGTTTTAAGTGTAATCTTTAGCACATTTCAAA
This sequence comes from Schizothorax lantsangensis, assembly GCA_027422415.1. NCBI lineage: Eukaryota > Metazoa > Chordata > Actinopteri > Cypriniformes > Cyprinidae > Schizothorax > Schizothorax lantsangensis. The sequence goes on along the minus strand of CM049854.1, from coordinate 7,398,774 downwards.
CTAAATATACATTTTCATGCATTATAATATTATGAATTATAATAATTAATAATTTATTAATTATAAATAAATCACAATGTCTAATATCATCTAACATAAAAATACATTATAATATTTTATAGCAGCTAAATAAATTTATTTTATTGGTGCTGGCTAGATTTCTAATTCCACATCCCTATGAAAAGAAACTAAACTTTCCTTTCCCTTTTTTGAATCCTTTATGGAAAAATAAAAACTGAATGCACCAAACCAATAATTTACAGTTACAAAATTAACAATAAAATTGGAGATCAAACTACTAATCGATAATGAAATGTTAATCTATTAATCACATCGATTATGTGAAAAGTCATATGTTTTTGTGTAATTCAGGGTCCAGTGTTTCTACAGAGGCTGAAGGGACGAGAGCAGCTGCTCAACCGAACGAGTCACAACAAGAGACTGAGGTGACTGATCGTTTCATATTGATCATTTGTCTTCACTGTTGTGTTTTTATAATAAATGATGTGAAATCATCAAAACTATGATTCTCTATCATTCTGCGTCACATCACTATAGTGAAGTGGATTGTGAATGCCAGCTCTCATTGACTTCACTGTCTTTGGTCTCTTCCTAGCCTGTCTCTGAGTTGGAGGATCCCGTCACAGCTGCTGCGAGTCCCGCTGGAGAGACCGAAGCAGATGAAGGTGAGGGAGAGACCTGCTCCATCTGTTTTGAGCCCTGGACCACGGCAGGTGACCACCGCTTGGCCGCTCTTCGCTGTGGTCACCTCTTCGGCTATGTTTGTATTTCCCGCTGGTTGACGAGCGGAGGAAATAAATGTCCACAGGTGGGTTTCACAGTTTCAGTGAAGGAACATTTTACTAGAATTAAAGGCCTGATTATCTGCTTCATTGAGTTATTTAAAATGATTTTTTTTTTTTTTAGTTCTGTAAATAGTGGGTGGATCACAATTCATAAATGCAGATATACTGTTTTAATTTTAAATAATTAAAATGATGTAAAACAAAACATTAATTTTAAGAAATATTCTTAATAGTGCTGTCAAACAATTAATCGCATCCAAAATAAAAGTTTTTGTTTACTTAATATATGTATGTCTGCTGTGTTTATGTATGTACAAATACACACACATACAATATATATAATTACAATTATACAATTATATTGCAAAACATTCTTCTGTGAAGTGCAATTTATCAAATATTGTAGACGTGTGATGCTCCTTTTATAAAAAGCAATTAAATGTATTTCAATTTTGTAAGAATATTTGTCATGTAATCGTCAATAAAAAGACTTTGTGTCTCCTCAGTGCAATAAACCAGCCAAACGTGGTCATATTATCTTTCTTTATGCACGGAAACTGAAAGCCCTGGACAACGCAGAGGAAGTGCGACTGAAGAGGTGCTTAAATGAGAGTTTGTTACTGCTTCTGCTGTTTTATTTTGATATATTTGTGCTGATGGTTTTGATTGTGTGCAGTCGTTTAGAGCTGGAGCAGGGGTCGAGGAGAATAGAGCAGCTAGAAGTCGCTCAGTGTCGTCAGCAGATGCAGCTCATGGTCGATGAAAACATACGACTGCGCAAAGAGGTCGAGGTGTGTGTCTTTTTCAGGAGAAACTCTCTTTTATATCTCATGTGTCTTGGTACTAGTTATCTGGAGCAGGGCTTTTCAAGCATTTTGATGCCTAGGACCCCCAAATATTTTTGTAAGAGACTCCCTTTCTTAAATATAAAGGCAATTTTATATTTTAACATATTAAAAAAGTTTATACTGTGTAACGAAGCATGGTATTATAAAGACAGCATAATGTTTGCAAAATTTAATTGGCTTCTGTATTGACACTGTTTTTCTACTCTTTATTAGAGTAATGTAATATAGTATATAAGTTTACAGTGTTTTCTGGAAAATAAGACACACCAACTTAAAATGATGTTTTTTTGAGAAAAAAAAAAAACAGGCAAAAGTCACATCAGTAGCTATGTTTCCATCCAAAGATGCAAATTTAAGTTCTGCGCAAAACTGGAATATCGCATAAAACATTTGCGAATAAAGCACCGTTTCCATCCAACGAGTCAAAGAGAACAAAATCATCACTTCCTGATAAACTGGCACTAAATATCTCTAAGAAAACTAGGAGAAGCCACTGAATATAATAATTTTCATATAAATGACTTGCGCCTCGAGCGAGCAGACGAAACACTATAAATGCAGTCACTGCTTTCGGAGGTGGATACTGCTGTTTGAACACAGTCATGTAAGACAATTATACAGAAATACTTTGATGACTGACTTTTCTCAGGCATTTCAGAACGACTGAAACGATATTTCAGATGCTGTGCAACGAGATCGGTCCGCTGGTTAGTCAAGTTATCCCGTCACATGACTTTTTTGATGTGCATGGTGGAATTTATTTGGTAATGTTTATGCACATTTTTTCTTTTCTTTTAAGTTTATCCTACTCAATTGTGTGCATAAGTTTTTTTTTAATGCACATTTTTAGAATTTATGCACATCTCGGTGTTTCCATCCAGCGTCTTTTTTTTTTTTTTATGCGATAATCCAAAATGCGCATAAAAATAGGTGGATGGAAACATAGCTAGTGTATACGCAAGTTTTACTATTACTTTCAGAAATAATGTAAATAAATGTAAAAAACAAAACAATGTTTATAAACGTAATACATACTATAAACGTGTTGTAGTTCTACGGTGGCCCAGAAGTAGAAGTGAAAAACAAATTTTTCAGAATTGTGATTTGTTTTGCACTTCTAGGCCACCATATAGTTCCCTTGATTCCACAACAAAGTCTTTAAATTTAACGGTATTCAGAATAGGAATAAAAAATATCAGTATAAAACGAACATAAACTATAGTGACTTATAGTTGGCTCACAAACCTTTTTTCTTCACCAAAATTTTAATGTATGTTTTCTTTATGCATGTTTTACGTGCTTGACGTTAGTTGCATTACGTAACTTTGACTTATAAGTCTCAGCTTGATTCAGATATTCAAAAAAAAATGTCTTACTGTATAAGCTGTATTCCAGGAAATACAGTATTTTTTTAACTAAAATATATTGTTGCAATTTTTTTTATTACAAAAATATTGATATTTTGTATATAAAATTTGTATTTATGTATTTTTTTTTTCCATACTGTTTCAAATTTGAGCTTTCAGTAGAATAATTATTGTTTAATTAAGATATGTTTTTTGACCAGTCTTTGGAAAGCAGAATGAAAAATGGTTATATTACAATTTTGGTAAATGTTTAAAAATGAATTATTATGTAAGCATATTTGAAAGTTCACCCCAAAATGAAAATATTTCTAGAGAGAGAGAAGGAAGAAAAAACTTTCCGTCAAGTGAACGTCAGTGGGGTCCAAAAACCCAATGTTTTAATTTTGTTCAATTTAATGTCAACTAATGAGAGCCACATGATGATGTCTAGTGGAAGTAAAGCATCTTGCTGCTGTATTCTGTGTTTGTTCTGTAGGAGTTGAGGAGGTGGAAAGCTCAGGCGGCGTTCAGCTCCTCTCAGGGAGCGTCTCTCTCGTCGTCCCAGAGACAGGACTCGTCCAGCGGGGGACATTACGTCTTTTCTAAGGCTGTGCTGGTGTCTCAGACGGGGGGCAGTAGGGTTCTGTCCTACTGCGAGCCTCTCGGCTGCCTGCTGGCATCTCAGCCTTCTCCACAAGCAACCTTGGTGCCAGGTAGAAATCTGATCTCTTCCACATTGATTTTTTCCTTGCGTTGTTTATGTAAGCTGTTACGTGCTTGATGTTAAAAAGGGATGATACCGTAACATTTATGTGAGACAACTGTTACTGGGTGTGGTGCAGATCAAAGAGGATACCGAGAAGTAGTATTTCTATTTCAAAAAGTCTTTACTGGTCGCGTTGAGGAAAAATACAAGTAGTTACAAAAACGAGAAAATATGGAATTCAACACAACAAAAGAAACAGGAGTGTCACCCAAATTAAAGATAATAAATAAAAAACAAAACAATCCTTATACTAACCTCTAAACTAACTAACAAAAAGAAATATGAAAATAAAACCGAAATCTTCATCGTATACGACGCCCAAACTAAACTCCTATAATCTACAAATAAAAGTACAAGGGCGGCGTAACACTCAAATCTAATCTAACAAAGTATAAACTAACCTGATCAGAAAACAAATAATATTAGAACATCGATTAACCAAGTATTTGAATCGTCACCAAGAGCCGTAACTGACTAACTAACTCGATGCACCAACATGCATTCTTATCTTTGAACTTGACATAGTAAGACTAAAACTCCGATACGGGCATCAGCGTTAACTTCAATGAAGAATTCGATACAAGTCAATAGCCAAAGAACAAATCTATAAATAGATCAAATCACACAACACGAAGCATGACTTCATAAGACAAGATACATTAAGCATCGGGAGACAATTGGTGTCGAACACAAACTGCTGACCGAGTTGGAGCACAAGGTACGCTGGCATGGCGCACCCACACACAATCAACTCGAGTCCTCAAATACAGCTGGCACGTCAGCAGATTGGCAGAACATCATGACGTCAGAATGATGATTGGCAGTCGAGTCAGCCAATAAACATCGACCTAGAAGTGGAGCAGAAAGGAACACAGAAAGACAGGAGAGCGAGAAACAAAACAATATACGCAAAACACACGCGGAACGTAACTTGATTGATTGATTGTCTCTCCCTCAGGCTTCGGTGTGAAGAAGATCAGCACTGCGACTCTCAAACCTAGTCAGTATGTTCCCATCCACTCCAAACAGATCAGAGGTCTGGCCTTCAGCCGACACCAGGACAGCCTTCTGCTCTCTGCGGCCCTCGACAACACTATCAAACTCACCAGGTGAGAGACCGTTGCTTTTCTCCTGTGGAATAATTGTGTTCGCATTACATTTTCTATTACAAAATATTTAAGAGCCAACAAAGCGCATCAAGTTACACCTGCTATAATAAAATGGCATATAAAACACAAGGCTGGGAATTAATTTGACACTGACTGATAATATAATTTATCCTGATTAATCGGCACCGACTTTTAGATACATAAATAGTTTTTTGGTTCTGTTCTTAGAAAATACATTTCATGTAGTTATGTGCAAAGGACCGTAAGAGCAAGGTAAAAAATATAAATAAAATCTATAAATCAATATACATCTGAAAAATACGGTATAACCGTCATATGAGTGCACATGGACATTATACTGTAACGTGCCATTTAACAGCAAGAAAAATACTTAATACATATTTATATTTTATGTCAATAAAATTCAAAATAATGTAATGCTATTTTTCATATAATTTCAGCACTAATTTTCATTGAGTGTTTAATTTTTTTCATATTACTGGTTTTTACATTTTTTGACCAATTAATCAATTATTGGCCAGATATTCCAACATAGTTATTGTTATCAGCAGGGTTATTAAAGTAAAACTAAATCCATAACAAAAAAGATGTTACTTGAAATAAAACTGAAATAAATGCAGCATCTCATTTTCATTTACTACTAAAATAACTTTTAATTTAAATAATAATAAAAAACTATACAATATTAAACATATAAACTAATAAAAGTTACCATAACGCAACACAATTAATATATTTTACTCAAAATTCAAAAGAAAATATACAGATAAAGTCTAATTCAAAATACTTGCAAAAACTATAATAGTATCTCAATGATCGTCAAAATCCAGAATCAACCTCTAGAATCGATTTCCTGATTTGATTCTGATTCAGAAGCTCTAGGTTTGATTCGGTTTCATTTTGATTGTGATCTATAATCAAATGAATCAGTTATGATGTCTGTTCTCTCTTTAATGCTGTAAATTATACAGGGAAACTGATTCAATCAAACCAGTAGCTTGTGTTTTTGAACAATTTATTAAAAACCAGAATCAGACTAGTCACTAGTTATTTTATTCACTAAAAAGAAGCAGTTCATAAGAATCATCTTGTTTTTGCGTGCAGCCTGCCTGGATTATTTAGTTGTATACTCATTTTTATTGGATTACTTTCAATACAGACTTGTGAGATATGATTATTGTTTCTGGGTGGCATGGAAGATTCTGATTTTACTACTCAGAAACTCATAATAATGGAAATTCAGACGTCTTGTGAACGTAACAACACTTTTTAGTTGGAAAATTCTTAAATGCAAATCCCAGATGATTTTTTATTCACCAAACACCAATGCTAATTTTTCATCAGCCTCTGAATATAGCATGTTGATGTTTTGTTCACAGTCTGATGACGAACACGGTGGTCCAGGCCTACAACACGGGCAGACCTGTGTGGAGCTGCTGCTGGTGCCATGATAACAACAACTACATTTACGCCGGTCTCGCCAACGGCTCTGTGCTGGTGTACGACACGCGGGACACCAGCACTCACGTTCAGGAGCTGGCGCCGCTGCGCTCCAGGTCAGTAACTCTGTTGTCTTTGGTCAAACTATAGCATGCTGTAAATGAAGAGTTCATTTGCAAAGATAGATAACTCCATTTTTATTTATTTTCAGAAATCATGTTTTTTTTTATTATTGTAAATTCCAAGTAATATCAATCAAACTGCAGTTGGGTTGTTTTGATTAAGTAATAATAGCTCAAACAAATACATCGCACTATATGTGGAGAATAATGCACGGAAATCAGCTCATTTTTTTAAAAGTGGCGTTTATCAGTTTTTGCAAATGAACTCTTCAAATATTACTTGATTGTGTCTCATACAAACTGTGTAGAATCATGAGCTCCAGTCTGCCTTGTTTGTTGGTAATATTGTCCCGCTGCTTCACTGTAGCTGTCCAGTGGTGTCTCTGTCCTACATCCCGCGCGCCGCCTCCAGCATGTTCCCGTGTGGCGGCCTGATCGCAGGCACGCTGGAGGGAGGCTGTTTTTGGGAGCACATGGAGGGAACATACACGCCTCACATCCTGCCTCTAGAGTCCGGCAACTGCACAGATATACAGGTGGAGCCGGACAGCAGACACTGTCTCGTCACGTACAGACCAGGTACATATCCTGTTCTCATATTTAAGTATCGTGGGGCTTTTTCTTTGTTGAAAAGTAATATGATGGCTGCCTGTATAGAGTTATATTGTTCTGTTGGTTTTATTCAATTTTAAAAAGAAACCGAGATATTATCAGCTTCTTTTTATTTATTCCATTTAAAACTGTAATTAACAGAAAATCACCAATATTTAGGAGCCAAGCACAAAAAGTGTGAAGGCACCTATTGTATCTGTTAGTTTTCTTCCTATTATTATTAATATTTGGGGCCAAGCACTGAAGGGTCTTCTGCTGATCTGTGGCAGCCCAAAGAACCGCTTGCGGTAAAAGTTTTGAAATTTGGCCTACAGATAGAGGATAGTCTCAATAATAAGCACTGCACATTTGGAGTGTCTCTCTCAAACCCTCTAGCGCCACCAACAGCTCAGATTTCCATTTATGCTAATAACCTTTGAACTGCCATACTTTTTTGTTTTTTCAAACTCCTAGACCATTGGTCTGATTTTTGCAAAAATTGAACCAGATCATCTTCAGACAAATTCGTTTGCATTATTCAAAAACAGTTTGACTAATCAAAACATATTTTATTTTTTATTTTATTTTAGATCTTGTAATGTTTAATCAAACTCAATGGAAACACTTCTGGTGAACCTTTTTTTTCAACATTTTTTCTGCACTACTCTTTCCTTGCTACACTTTTTAATTCATTATATTTGAATGTTTGCTACAATTCGGAATAAAATATGTGTCATTACTTACATTTCATTGTGACTTTAAACGGATATTTACAAATAAAATTATAATGGCCCAATGCAGTAATAAAATCACTCATTTCAGTTGTTTAATCAATTTTTTACATTAAAAAAACACTAATATTGTATTAATATCAATATAATGATTTATATAATACACATTCCTATTTTAATTTAAGGTTACTGTATTTGATTGCATGTCTTTGTCCTGTGATTTCTTGCATCTTGGTTCCTCTTTAAAAGCATTGACATTCATGTCTGTTTTGTGTCGTCCAGGTCGTGCAAACCCGTCACTGCGTTGTGTTTTAATGGAGCTCAGCCGGACGCCTCAGACAGACAGCAGCCAGCCGCCCGTCTGCTCCTGCTCTCCGGTCCAGACCTTCATCGCTGGATCCTCCTGCAAGCTGCTCACCAAGAACACCGTGTTCAAGAGTCCGGCCGGAGAGGGAGCCACGCTGGTGTGTGCTGGAGACGAGGCCACAAACTCCACCATGGTGAGAAACGCTCTTCATCCAGTCACTTACACACAGTCCAGCCCTGTGCTCGTGTTTCTCATTCAGTATCTAGTTTCATTTGGTTACGCATTGCTCATGAATGTTAATGCTTGTGTAAGCAGTTTGATGCTGGTTCTGTTAGTTATGCGCACATATTCACTATGATTTCTCCGTTCTGTCTGCAGGTCTGGGATGCCGGCACTGGTGCTCTGCTTCAGAAGATGCCTGCGGATCTCCCCGTGTTGGACATCTGTCCGTTTGGGGTCAACCAGAGCAGTTATCTGGCCTCTCTGACCGAGAAGATGCTCAAGGTCTATAAATGGGAGTGAGACTGAGAGTAACATTCAAACAAAAATCTGAATGAGCATTTTTCATAAACCAAATACTGGTGGACTGGGACGCCGGGTGACGCTTTTTTTCTGTTTTGTTTGTTTTAAATCTAAATCCTTTATTTTATTTTATTTTCATTATAAAGAGTTTTCTGATAATCAACCTTAAAATCAGGGCTTTTTTAATGTCTTCGTTAAGAGTGATCAGTGTTCACTGTTTTCATTGTATATATGTAAGTGTGTGCTTTTTTAAATTTGTTTAATAAAACAATAAATGCCTACATTGACAGTTTGTGAGAACCTTAAAAACATCTGTATAGGAGTGGCACAATTAAATCAATAGGAATAATACAAAGACAATTTGCAGTGATCTTTTTTTTTTAAGTTAATAAAGTTATAAGGAATATTGTCTTAACAGAGATTTGAGTCAAATCAAGTTATTTCTTGGGTGTCATAAATTTAAGAAATGTTCGTCTGCAGTGGTCCAGCAGTAACAGGGTTGTGTGCGTAATTTGGGCCATGCCTAAATATGTTATTGCTAATTAAAATGGAGTTATTGTTTTACTACAAATAACAGGTGAATAGTGATCTCACCATACTTTCCCCTTTACATTATTAATCATAGTGTATTAAAATAATTGTATTGTATTGCACGTATTTATTATGTATATAAAAATACACACACATACAGTATATATTTTGAAAATATTTACATTTATATATTAATTTTCTTATATTTTATATTATATATAAAAATATTGAATATATAAAAGTAACATATTTTTCTTAAATATATACATGCATGTGTTTGTATTTATATATACACATAATAAATATACACAGTATATACATATATTATGTAAACAAAAACTTTTATTATGGATGTGATTAATTAGTGACAGCACTATATATATATATGCCCCTTTTTGCAAGGTATGTGCTGTAATTGAAATCTACGGTCAGCCGTAAATAGATAGTTTAATAAAACATTACAACATGCATAATTCTGAAGTTGTGTCATGTAAATAAAAATTGTAAAAAATTAATAAAAAAAAGCTAATTACTTGTTTTCTGCAGAATATTAATTTGTCTTCCTCCAGAGGGCGCTTTCTCCCTTGAGCCCAAAGGCTTGAGCCATATTACTGTTTTTCTTCTTTTCTTTTTTTTGCAAGATACGTTTGCTTTATAAAAGATAGAATAATTGAAATATTGTTTGACATAAAATGTAATTCAAACACAAAAAGAATCTCGATTAAAATAAATATACTATCCTGTAATCATAAACGATCGTGATTGGTGCATCCTGGTCCTCGCTGAGAAAAGTTACAGGAACCAGGTGACAACACCATATGCGTTACTGCAGCAGCGTTCTGGATCATAATTTTTCCTGAATAAAGACACTAATAAACTTAAAAATTGTTTGACTGAGAATACACAGTGAAAAGTTAAAACATAAAAATAACGTTATTTATAGTTACACACCCATCGTACAAAGGCTGGACCTCTAAGCCCCGCCCATTTCTCAACTCACTTCATGCTAATTTCTTTCCTTATCTTCCTTTCATCTAATAAACCAAGTATCTTTAAGTCTCAGTCTACGTGGCCCATGTTTAGTTCCTGAACCTTAAATTCCGCACCACTTCAACCGAGAACTAACAAATCCTACTACGGTTGGGGATTTAGCTCATGAATATTAATAAGACAACCAGCTCGGCCCTTCAGGAAGCGACGCGACGTCAGCGCGTGCTAATTAATATTCATGAACGTCCTCCTGGCCGTAGTAGGGTTCGTAAGTTCTCTCCGCGAAGATGGCGGCGTGTAGACGTGTGCAGCGACTGCTGCTGTTGATATTCATCTCCGGCTGGATGTCTTCCGCTCATGGAGGCAAACCGGACACCGAAAACGCCGCGGATAATCCCGAAAGAGGCAGAAACGCGGCGGGAGAGGTGAAAGCGGCGGCGCTGGACGGGGCCTCCGCGGTGCGGCGCAGCGGCGGTTGGAAGCTCGCGGAGGAGGCGGCCTGTCGGGAGGACGTGAGCCGGATCTGCCCCAAACACTCCTGGAACAACAACCTGGCCGTGCTCGAGTGCCTGCAGGACCGAAAAGACGTAAGAAAACACGGCCGAGTCTGTATTTAATGCATAGTCTGTGTTTATTAAAGCCGCGTAACGTTACAGAGCAGATCTGACTGATCATTAGTCTGCATAACGTTACGTTAGTGTGTGATACTAACACACATCTGGATCTGCAGCGTCTTTGTGCATTTGTGCGACATTCATAAGTTACAGATCATATAGATTCATAAGGAACAAGCGTGATTAGATTTTATTCATATTTAAAAACCAGACGCAGTTTGACAAGAAAGGCCTCTGAATGTCTCAAACAGGCAGTTTTTGGGGGGTTCAAGATCCGGTTATCACGATTAATAGAGTGCTTCCTGTTAATGGCTGTGTCTCAATCCCTAATGAGCTGCCTACTTAGAGCTCAGCAGTGCGGTCTGAGTCAGCCCCTCTGTGACGTCACCTGCACTATTAGCTATAAGATATTATCATTTACTCAGATGTACATCATTGATTATGTTGCACGAGTGCCCACTTCTGGAGGAACCCTTGCAGTGGGCTGAATCAGAACGTCCTGAGTCCTTGATCACTTTTATATAGGTATGCTTGGGCTGTTATAAATGTAAAAAAAAAAATAATTTATGTATTATAGAGTTGTTTGGGGTGAGAATAAATTAAACGTGATCTGTGATGATGTCATAATTGTGTTGCATTGTGGTCTGTGGAGCGTCCTGAAGTGTGCATATGAAGCAGACTCGCTCCCTCTGTCAAAGTCGAGGGTAGTGCTGTCAAACTATTAATCGCATCCAAAATAAAAGATTTGGTTACATAATATATGTGTATACTGTGTATATTTATGTATTAATACAAACACATGCATGTTTACATATTAAATATATTTATATATAATATAATAATATAAATATATAAATGCATATAGATGCAAATATTTTCAAAGTATATACTGTATGTGTGTGTATTTCTATATACATAATAAATATACACAGTACACACGCATATATTATGTAAACAAAAACTTTTATTTTGGATGCGATTAATCGTGATTAATTGTTTGACAGCACTAGTCCAGGGTCTGTCCATATAAACTTCACGAAGTGGAACGCACTTCAAAATGGCAGCCGGATTCCCCCGAGGGGAAGTGCTTAAGGAAGTTTGCCAGTGCGTGTCTGAAAGTGGAGTGGAACGCAGCCCAAACTCCTTAATTTCTGAGTGCCATGCTCACATCTTAAAGAGAAAGATCATCCAAAAATGAAAATCCTGTCATTTACTCATCCTCATGTCGTTCCAAACCTGTAAGAGTTTCTTTCCTCTGTTGAACACAACGGAAGACATTTTGAAGGATTTTGGCAACCAAACAGTTGACGGTAGCCATTGTGTAGTATTTTTACCTTACTATGGAAGTCAATGGCTACCGTCAACTGTTTGGTTGCCAACATCCTTCAAAATATCTTATTTTGTGTTCAACAGAGGAAAGACTGTTCCAAACATGCAAGAGTTTGAATAAATGAACATTCAATCAGCAGATTAATTGGCTGATATAATGTTGTATCGTGCACTTTAGAGAAACCTCATTTTCATATCATTCTTATAAGCAGAATTATAAATCTCACAAATAGGTATATCTGTAAAATGTCATTTTTTTTTTCTATTCTTCACAGTATTTGCAAATATTTGTTTATATTAGGTTTTAGTCACATTCACCTCAAAAATAACTATACATTATTTTATTTTTTTTCTGAATGACCCTTCCTAATGACCAAGCTCCTTGATTCTGAAAGTGATTCCGGGGATATCATTACTCAATGTTATTGAAGTTGTAGTATAATTAGAACAATTATTAAAACTTTATAGTTGTGGTTTCGTTATAGTTATCATCCTTGGTATGAACGAGGATGGCTTGTATACTGAACTTCTGCTTTTGTTCGACTTGACTGACTGGATGTGCTGTGTTCATTGGGTTCATGATATGTGAGTACTGCTATTAGTTTGTCAAGGGGTAGCCATTGTTTGGTGAAACAGCACCAACGTTTGATTCGTTGCATGATCAACAAATACGGAAGCAATATGACCATTGAGGTCCTTGTGTAATAATACTTCTGAAGAGGTCCGTTTATTGCCAGTGTCAGGTCAGATAGATGTGTAATGCGAGTCAGGTAATTAGCTCTTAGTTACTGATTACACAAATGGTGCTTTTACTTTTGTTGAATGGTTCTTAACTAGCAGAACTAGGTTTCCCTTTACTTGTGCTGATTATGGGTTTGGTGTTGGTCCTGTGATCTGTTGTACTGGATTGTTCAGGCCTTGCAGGCTGGGCCTGTTAATGGTGGGTCATTTTCTCTGGCTGTTCGTCACATTGCAGGGGTAATTCAATGGATAGGATATGTGTTAGCTATTTCTCAGCTCTTCATCGCATTGCAGGTTATGTTACTAGATGTTCATCCCAGCCTGGTCATCACTATTACAAATGATTTCTGTCAGTTCATCACAGATAAAGGTTATTTCATCTGGCTGTTCATCACATTACAGGCTATTTCTCAGCTGTTCATCACATTACAGGTTATTTCTCAGCTGTTCATCATGGTTACAGGTTATTTCTCTGGCTGTCCACTACAATTCAATGTTATTTCTCAGCTGTTCATCACATTACAGGTTATTTCTCAGCTGTTCATCATGGTTACAGGTTATTTCTCTGGCTGTCCACTACAATTCAATGTTATTTCTCAGCTGTTCATCACTTTCATCAGGTTATTAGTTATTTCTCAGTGTTCATCACATTACAGGTTACAGCTGTTCATCATGGTTACAGGGCTGTCCACTACAATTCAATGTTATTTCTCAGCTGTTCATCACATTACAGGTTATTTCTCAGCTGTTCATCATGGTTACATTACAGTTATTTCTCAGGGTTCAGGTGTTATTTCTCAGCTGTTCCAGGTTACACATACAATTCACTCAGCTGTTCCTCACATTTCTCTGGCTGTTCCAGTTATTTCTCAGCTGTTCATCACATTACATGTTATTTCTCTGGCTGTTCATCACATTACAGGTTATTTCTCAGCTGTTCATCATGGTTACAGGTTATTCATCTGGCTGTTCTCTACAATTCAATGTTATTTCTCAGCTGTTCCTCACATTACAGGTCAATTCTCTGGCTGTTCATCATATTACAGGTCAATTCTCTGGCTGTTCATTACCATTACAACTTGTTTCTCAGCTGTTATAGGTTATTTTGTCATCGCTGTTACAGTTTTTTTAGGGTCATCACTTGATCTAGTTCAGGTTGTTTTTCAGTTTGTAACATTTTATTGCTTAATGATCATGTGAAGATATCCTTCAGAGTTTTCTGTGTTTTCTTCAGACTATAAATGAACTTTAGACTTTCTCTTCCTATGAAGAATCACTGTCAGTGCGAGTCCTTACTGTAAGGTCATTTATTTAGCTGTACAATGTTCCTCATTGTTTCTCATAAATAAAGACTGAATGGAGACACTTTGTTTACCTCCATTATTTATAATCTGCTGGAGGCAAAAGGCCCTGGTGACTTTTTAAAAATGCTGTTTTCTAAAATAAAATCCTGACACAGCTGGAGAAAAGATCTTGTCGCCAGGCCATTTACATGATGTTGAGGCGACAACGGCCCAAATAAGCAGTGATTTTTCTGGTCTCTAAGCAGTATCCTAATATTGCTTTGCAATCATACAGGGTTATAATAATGTTATAATTTTATCCTTTTCACTTGCATTATATATTATAGACAGATGCAGCATAATTGCCAGAGAAGCTGTAACTTTAAATCCTTTTAGAGTTAATAAACCCCGTTACAACTCTCAAAGGCTAAGAAGACGCTCTCAGCACAGGCCGAGGTCAAAACAGGTTGCTGTGTCTTTGATTGGATTTGGATGCTGTTTTTAGTAACATTGTTAGTAACACAGCTCCATGAGAATCAAGAATTACACGCTTGATATTGACAGCGGGCCGTTAACAGCTGTGTGCTATGCTGGGGATGCTTTCTGTCTGGGCTTGTTCTCAGCTGTTCAAATAAAGATCAGTATCAAGTCAGCACGGTTAGGGAGACCCAACTGTTATGTTGATTGCTCTTGACTACTGAAGTTTTAACATCACAAAGAGCAATTTATTAGCGGAGGAATAAAATGTAATTAAAAGGCCTTGTTTTTCTTTAAAGCTACCAAAGCCCATGTTGAAGACATTCTCTCTCAGTTTCTACAGATGCTGACCTTCTCTCTAATTCTTCATGTTACTGTGTGTGCTCATATTTGTCAAATAACTTTCACTTTGCAGTGAATGTCACACATTTGTCAAACTTAAATGCGCAATCATCCGCCACAAGATTATTGCAAAATACTTGTTCTTCTTGTCACGTTGCTGTACGTTTTAACCTTTCGGTTCTTTCAGAAGAATCGCACAGGGAAGAGAGCATCATAAAGTGAATAATATGCAAGCTGTGTGTTTATTTGACATGCAAATTACCAGCGTGTTTTGGTATGTTAGCTTTAAACGGTGTGCTTTGTCATTTGAGACTCGCAGTATTTACTCAGCACACATTTGATTCTCCAGGAGAATGTGAACAAACATCCTCCCAGCATGAAATAATGTAAATCCACCAGATTATGTGAAATTTGGTGATACTTAATGCTAAAAAAAAGCAAAGTTTTGATGTATTGATTGCTTTCACCTCATTCTGTTTAATCTGCCTAAACTGAAATTAAAAAGAGCCTGAAGTTTAATTAGGTTGTTTTAATAATGTGTTTTCATACTCAAACGTTTAATTTTTGTCAGAATGTTAATTATCAGATAAAGATATCATCTAAAACTCTTGTTAAATATTAGCAGTCCACACACAGGATGTGCAGCAGGAAGCTGATTTCTGTTTGCATCTAGTTTTAATTTTCACCTCGCCTCTACCTGGGGTCACAAATTAATGCAAATACATTTCAAAAGCCTAAAAGTAAATATAACACACACCTACAAAAATTAGCAACTGTTACTATTTTATGCATTTCTTACTATGGATGGGTCACAATATTTGACTAGTTGTGGTCAACTTCGACTACTGTGGTCTATTTTTTTTTTGTCTTATTTTAGTTTTGATATTTTTAAGCAAAGCTTTGTTTGTGTGGTAAAACTCCTTTCTTGGCTCTTTTAAAGCACCAGTGCTACAGTCATACATATTCAGACATTTTTGGTTGCTGAAGTGTCACAATGTTTTAAGCATCCCACAACAAATGTTGTCAAGTTAAACACTTTAAAAATGCTCTTTGAGGCGCTGCGTTCAGTTATATTGTAGCACTTATTCATTCTACTTGTTTGTAAGCACAATAAAATGTTTTAAATTCCCTTAAATATTGGGGTGAACCTAAAACCAGTGTAATTATACATGGCTAGTCTTGAAAATCATGTCGTTTTGCACATGCTAACACTTTTATAATTTATATTTTCTCTTCTTAATCTCTCTTTAGGAGACTGAGCTCACTGCAGACTGCAATCATGTAAGTGTTTACACACTATTCCTGTTAGTTTTGGTCCTGGATGTTGATCTGATGGTTAAACCCGACCAAACTAGCTGGAGTTTATTTTGATTATTTCAAACCAAAAGTGAGGCTAACTATTCTTTTTGTTTGATTTGTTTTGTTTTTTCATTTGTTTGTTTGGTTTTGTTTGTTTTTTTGTTTTGTTTTTGTTTTGTTTTAATGCAACAAATATAAACATTCTCACTTTCAAATAATGAAAAGTATTTTAATATTTTGTTTAATTTTGGATTTATTTTATTTTTTTCAGTTAGTCTCATGTCTAAATTGTTTTTTTGTGTATGTTTTAAATTAATATTATTTAAAAGAAAAAAGAAGATAAGATAATAAAGAAAAATCCAAGTTGGTGGATTAAAATTCATTCAGTACTGTAAGATTAAGTTATGTTATTAAATTATGCACATAAATCGTCCTGTTTTATTTTTAGCTGCTGTGGAACTACAAGCTCAATCTGACGACTGATCCCAAGTTCGAGTCTGTCGCCGTTGAGGTGTGCAAGACCACCATCAGTGGGGTAAGTATGCATGGAGGCGGCGAAGGAAAACAAACTGTTATCTCAAACTGTACCACAGTCACTATAAACCTGGTTTGTGTCCAGATTAAGGAGTGTGCCGCTGAGGAGCGTGGGAAGGGTTACCTGGTGTCGTGTTTAGTTGAGCACCGCACCAACATCACAGAGTACCAGTGTAACCAGTACATCACCAAGATGACCAGCATCATCTTCAGCGATTACCGGCTGATCTGCGGCTTCATGGACCAGTGCAAGGACGACATCAACAAACTGCACTGTGGAAGCGTCAACACTGGAGAGAAGGTAAGCCCAGGTGCATTGTGGGAAACTGAAAGCAGCAGTATGACCACAGTCTTTGAAATAGGATGTAACACTTTCTTTTTTTAACCACTGTTTACTTTTTGATGCTTTCTGATAACAGCGCCAGTATTTTTAGCAGCTCTGCAAGTTTCTGCTACATTAATGCAACTCTTTATTTGATTCATGTTTTCAACTCCGTTTGAAGTTGTTCTTGAAGTTTTTTTGTTTTTTGTTTTTATCGGTTGATATTGGATATTTAATTATGCATGCTCAATTAACTTATTTTAACTTTTAGATTACCTTTGTCATAATTTAAAACTCACTCGAAAGTTAATTTAAATTGAATTAAAATACAATGTTTAATAACACTCTTAAATGTAATATTAAGTGAATCAAAATAAATATCAATTTCTCATACTGTACATTAGTGTTGTGATGCCTAATTTAATTTGTAGAATTTAAAATGACTGATTTTTGGGTACTTCACCCACAAAAGAAAATTGCCAAAATTTATACAACTTATTCAAAAATCCCAAACCTATAAGACTTTCATTTATCTTTAAAGCACAATGAAGATATTTTTAATGAAACCTGAGAGATTTGTCACTCAAGTCCTTTCCACCGAAACTTTAACACTTCAAAATGTTCTTAAACGCATCTTAAAAGTAATCCATAGGCTTTTATTCACATTTAAACGTTGATCAGCACACAAACAGAAGATCAAACATGCTTGTTTGAAGCACAAAAACCAATACATCAAGCATAAACGATGAACAAAATACTTTTTTTGAGGGTGAATAAATGACTATGAATTTTCCCATTAATTAAATTTGATAGAATGAAGATCCAAGTTCTTGTAGCTCTGATTAGCACGACAGACAAAGGCTTTTTAGGACCAATGCTTTGTTGTAATGGTAGCTGTCAGCTGATTCAGAGGCAGTTAGCTAGTTCTTCACTTTAGCCGGTTCAGCTGGTCTGAGATTCAGATCTGCAGCTCTCGAGACCAGGACAGCTTGTTAAACTGCCGTTGAAATCCTGTAGATGTGACTGTTGTCTGTTCTCTACAGGACGTCCACTCTCAGGGCGAGGTGATCGCGTGTCTGGAGAAAGGCCTGGTGACTGAAGTCGAGAAGCAGCCGGATCAGTACGTCATCAAAGAGGACTGTAAGAAATCCATCATGCGTGTGGCCGAGCTCTCCTCCGACGACTTCCACCTCGACCGCCATCTCTACTTTGCCTGTCGGGAAGACCGCGAGCGCTTCTGCGAAAACGTACGCCGTAATCCTCTAATACACGCTCTCTGTGCACTTCTGTGTGCTGACGGTCTGCTCTGTTCATTTGTTTCAGACTCCAGCCGGAGAAGGAAAGGTCTACAAGTGTCTGTTCAACCACAAGTTTGAGGAGAGCATGTCGGACAAGGTACGTTTGGTTTTCGTTTGGCAGAAGCAATTGCTGAGAATGGTTTATAGTGATGGTGGACAGAAAATGGGCATACTAGATCACACTTGACAAATTATAACACAAGCACTTAACCACAACCCAGTCTTCCTCTTGCTTCTTTACAAATGCGTTTTATGCAAAGCTTTAGGTGTTTTACCCTTGACCCAGACCAGTGTTATTGTTATGAAAACTATTTGAGTTTTAACTATTTAAGTTGAAGTACTAGAATTGCTAAAACTGAAATAAAAATATTTTTATAGAGCTGTATAGGAATTAGGGCTGTCAGTTTAACGCATTAATTTAATTAGTAAAAAATAATACGATTTAAAATATTTTAGCGCAGTTAACGCACTGGCCCCACCCCCCAGACCTGTACATCATCAGTTGACTGGACAAATATGATGCAGGGCAACAACTCCAGAAATGCAGTTATGCCCTAAAATTCAAGATATTGGGGCAAAAAATGCCCCTGTATGTGTTTTTGTCTCCTATTTATATCACATTATAGCGATATCACACCAGCAGCGAGAGCAATATCACACGAGTGCAAATGTGATTTCATACAACAGTTCAGTAAATAAGAAGTTAATATTGTTATATTTTAAACGCAATATTGTGTTTTTGCTCAATTTTGCCAACAAAAATGCCACAGCAGAACTGTTATGTCTCTGAGTAACACAGCGGTGTTTAGTTTCTGAATGAATCAGCGTTTTGAACGAATCGAATGAATGACTCAAAGACATTTAGGTTTAGTTTCTTCTTTAGAGTGTAATTTCATGTATTTAAAAATAAATAAATAAAGGGATAGTTTACAAAAAAAATAAAGTCTGTCATGTACTCACCCTCATAGCATTTCAACCCTGAATGACTTGCCTTCAAAATGTTAAATATATATATATATATATATATATATATATATATATATATATATATATATATATATATATATATATATATATATATAATATTATTAATACAATATTATTTTAAAATATAACTAGGTTGCAGGGGTGTCACAATATTGACAATAACAGCGATTTTTTTTTTTTTAAAAAATCTAATATTTGAATAATTCTCATTCTCATAGATTATTGGCCAATTATTGACTCTTTGTACAAAAAATAGAAAAAGAAAAATGAGCGGTGAAAGATGAATTTGACAATTCTAATGATTATTCTATTTATTTTTATATAAAATAAATTTATAGATAATTGCCACAATCATGTAGAGAAAATCTGATATTGTGACAGCTCTACTATATTTGCGTGTTCATTTTAAAATGGTTGCACACTTGCTGTTGCGCGTTGAGCTGTGGTGCTTGTGTGAAAAATATGGGTTCAAGTCTGACTCGTGGATTTCCCTTTTTTTTTTTTATCCATAATTTCTTCTCATCTATTTATTTACCTAGCTGTTAAAATGAAAAATTGCTTAAAACACATTTATTTATTATTAAACATTTTTCCATTTAAACTTGCCTATCTGTGTATTCCGCAGTGCAAGGACGCTCTTTCCACTCGTCAGAAGCTGATCGCTCAGGACTACAAGGTCAGCTACTCGCTGGCTAAAGCCTGCAAACCAGACCTGCGTAAATACCGTTGCAACATGGACACGGCCATGCCGCGAGCCAGAGAGGCCAAGCTCTCGTACCTGCTGCTGTGTCTGGAGGCAGCCGTGCACCGAGGTGAGGCTTTGATGCCCTGCGGACGGACCCAGGTTCTGCCCCCTACGGTTTTGGTTTCCACATGTTTGCATTCGTTCTGTCGCAGGGCAAACGGTGAGCGGCGAGTGTCAGGGAGAGATGCTGGACTACAGGCGGATGCTGATGGAAGATTACTCGCTCAGTCCCGAGATCGTGCTGCATTGCAGAGGGGAGATTGATACGCACTGCTCCGGTCTGCACCACAAGGGTCGAACCCTGCACTGCCTCATGAGGGTGTCCCGGGACAAGGGCATCTTGGAAGGCCACTGCCAGAAAGCTGTGAGTGGAAATGCACTTTGATGCACTCAATTGCTGGTTGGCCCGGTCGATATCTTGAATATCTCCAATACATTTAGTATTAACAATGGGTCGATATGTTGTACAGGCCAAATAATGATATCTGGCATTATTTTGGAGAGAGATATTTTTGGGAATGCAATGGCCATTTGGCTGATTAACAGAAATTTTTCCCCATTGTTTAAAAAACTAATACTAATGGCTTGGTCAAATTACTGTACACTTATTTTTTTCATTTTCATGTTTTTTTTGATAAACAGACAAATAAACAGTTGTATTGTTTTTCTGTATTTTAGTTTTTTGTTTTTCCTTTGTTTTTGTATTTTTTTTTTTTTTTTTTTTTTTTTTTTAGAAAGATATTTGTATCTATTTATTTTTGTGTATGTTTGTATTTGTTATTTTTTGCTTTTGTAATTTTGTTTTTTATCAGTATTTTATTTTTGTTTTCGTTTAGGTATTTTGTTTTTATTAGTATTTTTTTTCTTTTAGTTTTTTTATTATAGTTGGATGTTGCTGTTTTTATTGTTGTTGTTTTTTATATTTCAGTTTTTCCTTTGTTTTTGTTATTTTTTTTTGTTTTCTTATTTTTAGTTAGTTTTTTTTTTTATATAGAGATAGATATTTGTATCTGCTGATTTTTGTTTTTGTCTTTGTTTAGATTTTAGTTTTTGTTTAGATGGAGAGAGACAGAGAATAGATAGATAGATAGGTAGGTAGATAGATGGCTGTTTAGTCAAAATATTGATTATCCTGATAAAAAAAGAAATGCATAAATATGAAGATAATAAATATCACCAAGAGGCTGAAAAATATTAAGATAATTGTATGCATTCACTGTGTTTCAGTACTTCCTGTGATTAATGAACTGAGCTCGACTTGATTTAAATCGTGAATAAAGTCGTGAGATATTCATTCATGTTAAATAATGCAGTGGCTGAGATGAATGACTCTGATTATGGCTTTCATAACTGTCTGTGTCCCATCAGCTCCAGACACTGATACAGGAAACAGACCCCGGGGCCGACTATCGCATTGATCGTGCTCTGAATGAGGCCTGCGAGTCCGTCATCCAGACCGCCTGCAAGCACATCCGAAACGGAGACCCCATGTGAGTGCTCGTGTTTGAGATATTTGGGCCAGAGCGCCAGCTAGAAAGCCTTTCTGTCGGTAAAAAACAAATGGAACAAATAGTTGCCTTATTAATATTAGAGACGTTTTGCATTTGTGTTTCGTAGGAAAGCCTTTGCTGTTGCTTAAGGCACTGCAGATGACACTGCAATAATAGCTCTGAACAAACCCGTTCTGCCATAAACTTTCCAGAATGTTGATTGATCGTTACATTTGACCAGTTTTGTTCATATTGTGTGTGTGTGTGTAGGATCCTGTCTTGTTTGATGGAGCATCTATACACTGATAAGATGGTTGAAGACTGTGAACAAAGATTGCTGGAGCTGCAGTACTTCATCTCCAGAGACTGGAAGTGAGTCACGAGTTTTTCTGCCATTAGGTTTCATTCCGCACTTTTAATTTTGACAGTCCCGTTTATATACCTTTTGAATTCTACATTTAAGGTACTTCCTTACTTGTCATTTTCCCCCCACGCTTCAGAAAGAATGCAGTAGTGCAGCTTCTTGTGTATCACAATTTTAAGGAATGTTACTGTTTTGTAATGAGGAAATCATGTGGTGACAGGATTGATCACAAAACGAGAGACACAGCGAAGTATTACAGTGGTAATATTTAAAAGTGCCAATTAATCTAACCCTACAAACCATGAATGTTTCGTCCAGTTATTGTTACAAATTCGGGTCTTTAGCGACCCGGACTTATATATCTAACACTGATGGATCTCTAACTGCTGCAATAGGATAAAACTCCCCTGATATTTTAACAACTATTACAAAATAATAAAATAAATCATATTTCATTACCTTATGAAACTTAAAAGGGTTCAGTTTGAGCAGATGATTTTACCATCTCTGTCATCGTCAGAGTGAACTTCCCCAGTACATTCAGCATCAGGCTCATATTCATGATCTCAACCATATTTAAAAACTATCGTTTTCAATGTCTTCAAAATCAATATTTTGATCACTGGCAGTTTATTCACCACATCCAGCATCAAATGACTTACACTTATATTTCATTGCATACAGTAATTGCTCTGCAGTAAAGCCATTCGAGCCAGTTCAATATTTCCTGAAGATGTTCTTTTGTTTTATGCCCGTGGTAATTATGAGTAAAACATCACGTCATCTTTGTGTATTAAACAGTGCCACCTTGAGTAATAAAGGTGAATTGCACCTATTGAGTAATCAGATATTTAATTATTGTTGCACAGATAAGTAGTATTCAACTATTACATACCTCAGGTCGCTAGTGACTCTATACACTTTTTACAAAAAACAAAACAGACATTCTTTTGATTTTATTTTCTTGTTATATTGTTTAAAATAAATAGATTGAGGAATACTAAGAAGGTTGATGTCTAACTTTAAAAAATGAATGAGGGAGAGGGTAGTGAATGTCCCGGGTCACTAAAGATTAAAGGTGTATTTAAAATGTGTGTTGTTTGTTTTTGTTGTTGTTTTTGTTTGTTTTTTGTTTATTTATCATTAGGTGTTTTGTTAGTTTTTTTTTTTTTTTTTTATATTTGATTTTTGTGTTGTTGTTTGTTTTTTGTTTGTTTGTTTATATTTTTTTTACTTTTTTTGTATTCTTTGCTTAGTTTTTGTTTGTCTGTTTTTTTTCTTTTAGTTATTAGATTATTTTTGTTTGTGTGTTTTAGTTTTGTATTTTGTTTATTTATCATTAGGTCTTTTGTTACTTTTTTTGCTTATTTTTTTTTTTTTTTTTTTTAGTTATTATGTTTGATTTTCATTGATTTTTTTTTTTTTTACTTCTTTTTTGCTTAGTTTTTGTTATGTCTCTTTTTTTCTTTTTTTAGCTATTTGATTTTTTTTGTTTGTGTGTTTTAGTTTTGTTTTTTGTTTATTTATCATTAGGTCTTTTGTTACTTTTTTGCTTAGTTTTGTTTTTGTTTTTTAGTTATTATATTTGATTTTTTTTATTATTTTTTTGCTTAGTTTTTGTTGTTTTATGTCTGTTTTTCTTTTAGTTATTAGATTTTTTTTTGTGTGTGTGTTTTAGTTTTGTTATTTGTTTTGTTGAGCAGGTCAGAAGTACCGTCACAGCAAGGTTAATTTTGTGTCAGATAATGAACTTAAAAACCTGAGATTTGTTTCTCTGTTGACAGAGTCTCGGTTAAAGAGAATCAATCAACTCTAGAAAGTTCCTGTTCATGTGTCTGTTGGGGTTAAATGTGAGTTCATGTTCAAACATTTCCCTGTGGTTCTGGTTACAGACTGGACCCTATCCTGTTCAAAAAGTGTCAGAACGATGCCGCCCGCATCTGTCACACTCACGGCTGGAACGAGACCAGCGAGTTCATGCCGCCCGGAGCCGTTTTCTCCTGTCTGTACCGGCACGCTTACCGCACCGAGATGCAGGGACGACGGGTACGACTAACACTCACTGAACATGTTACACTCTACACTTTAACTACTGTATTGTGAGTTATCAGAAAATAGAACATTGAGAAACTATAGCTTATCTGAGGCTTCCTAAATGCAACTATAGGGTTCATCAGAAACTTCTGAAGTAAGTTCGGAAGTGAGTTTGAAGGTAAGTATCCTCTGCTTCCTTAAAGAGGGGAATCTCACAAACCTGTCAAAAACATGACAAGCTGATTTCACCTCAGAAACAAAAGGTAAAATCTATTATTTAGCACACAAACAGTTTATCCTGTTTTTGTATTAGCATTTTATGCATGGTTATTTTCATGTAAAATAAGCATCCTCCCTCAATTATCATTACCATAATTCAGTAATAAAATATGTTAAATAAATAATTCACAAGTCAAATTATATACATTTTATTTATAGTTACAAGTATTTAGTACTACGTAACTAGTATTTATTTGTACTTATTTGTCTTACATTTGTTTACTATAAACAGCATAAATTGATGTCACAGTGCAGAAAATCTTAATGGTCTCAAAACGGTGTTCAAGCAAAGCATATATATTTTTCCTAGTTGGTTTTGTTGTGAAATATGACTCAGTTATGTTCCTGACAGGTCTGGTGACGTTCGCTCTAAGAGTAAATGTGATCAAGCTTCAAATGCATTTTCTCAGCAAATTAGCAGTGACGAATCAAAATCACCTTCCTTCGCTGAGACTGAAATCACATTAATTCCTGCTGTGGGCTTTAAATGAGTAGTGATTGACAGGAGATTAACTCAAATGATGTGTGTCTTGGGAATTATTTACAGACTAATCTAAAAATAGACATTCTTGTGTAACATTTATGGTAATGGTATCAAATTTCATGACACCCGTCAAACACCTGCACACAGATCGCGTTTTTCTGAAGGATCCAGAACTGTGTGTACGTGTCTGATTGATTGGTTGTGGGTCTGTTTGTTTGCTGTGTGTGTGTGTGCATATGTGCTAATGCGTCTGAGTCGATCTGCAGTTATCTCGGGACTGTAAGACGGAGGTTCAGAGGATCCTCCACCAGAGGGCTCTGGATGTGAAACTGGATCCGGAGCTGCAGCAGCGATGCATGACAGACCTCGGGAAGTGGTGCAGTGAGAAGACTGAATCTGGACAGGTCAGTGTATGAGATCACACTAATTATAACTCTCACTTTCCATTGGTTATGTGCAATTAAAACATTTTTGGTAACACTTTAGAATAGGGAACACTTATTCACTATTAACTACGACTTTTCCCTCAATAAATTCCTAATTTGCTGCTTATTAATAGTTAGTAAGGTAGTTGTTAAGTTTTGGTATTGGGTAGGATTAGAATGTAGAATAAGGCATTAATATGTGCTTAATTAGTACTAATAAATGGCTAATATTCTAGTAATATGCATGCTAATAAGCAACTAGTTAAGAGACCTTAAAATAAAGTGTTACCACATTTTTTCTTAAATTATCTGTGGTTTAACTCTTTGTTCATTTTTTGAGGTTTACGAACTTTGCAACCTTGTTACTAAAATGTAGGGTTTGTTTAAATATGACTTAATTGTGTTTTTTTTCTATGGCCGCCATAAGGTTTACTATAGTAAACTAAAACTGAAACTGTTAAAAACATGTAATAAAATAAACTTAAACTGAAAAAAATATTAAATGAGTATAAAAACTCTTTATTTCAGCTAGTTACTCATTTTTATTTAGTCTAACTTTGTGTACTAAACAAACTGAAATAAAAAAAATTTATAGACATTAAAAAATAAATAAAAATGTCAAAAAAATAAATAAATTCAAAATTATAAAATGTATATAAATTATATAAAAATTAGTGCTGTAAAACGATTAATCGCATCCATCCAAATAAGTTTTTATTTTTTGTTTACATAATAAATATGCACAGTATAAACGCATATATTATGTATATATAAATACACGCACATGTTTAATTTAATTGCAATTTTGTCATACATTTATATCATACATTTCGCTCTGATTTACAGAAGACACCCACTAAAATGTCATTCAGTGTAACAATCTTGTCAGGCATATTTACAACAAAAATCAATTTATGACATATTAAAAGACTAATTACTTTCACCCCAAATACTAATTAGTTGTAATTTTACATTTTTAAAATTTGCCACTATACTAGGTTTTGCCCATTTGTCAGTAAGAATTTTTTACTCATTTAAAACACAGTAAAATTTAATATGCTCCCTTATTCTTTTATATATTTTAATATGTACAAGTCAGAATAAGCATTGTTTGAATTTTTACATAAATATTGTTACACTGAATGACAATGTAACTTTATTTCAACCAAATTTTGACATTTTATTCTCCAAAAACTTATTTGAAACCTTAAAAGTTGACACGTTACTTACATTTAATGTGCTTTCTATGGACAAAATCACTTTTGTAAATGTCTTTTGATGCGGACATCTTAACGTCTTTGACCCATTTATATATACATAATAAATATACACAGAACACACACACATATTATGTAAACAAAAACGTTTATTTTGGATGCGATTTAATCGCGATTAATCGTTTGACAGCACTAATAAAAATAAATAAAATAAAATAAATTATATTTCCAAATAATCTAAACTAATAGGATCTCACTGATAGTAAATTAACACTGTCTGTCACATTCTTTCAAATGGACAGTTTTGTTTTCTGTTCATTTTGAATTTTACCATGTTTGCAACCCTGTTACTAACTTTTAGGATGTCTAAATAAACTTTAAAAACTAATTTGTTTTCTTTTTGTCTCTTTTATTTGTAATTTTCTAGCAAAGAGTATTTAATAAGCATCAAACTTAAATATACATTTGGACACGCATGTAATAATCAAATTTTTATAAGAACAAACAAAAAAACTACACCGGAATGGGTAACAGGGTTGCAAGCAACGCTTCATATCCTAAATTAAGCTGTCACACAACAGAGACTGTAGTACTTATTGAACGTGCATTTCCATAAATTAAAGAAAAAATATTAGTTTGATTATTTTTTTTTTCTTAAAATAACTCCGGTAACAGGATTGAATGGTTGAGATTTGTGAATGCTGTCAACACTACAATACTTGTACAAGATGTTCTACAAAATTTGTCTTTTTGCCCTGGTTCAGGAAGAATCCAGTGATGTTACTTCCTGTTTGTCACAATTTTAAGAAATGCTAGGAATGTAATGGAAGAAATTATGTGGTAACAGGATTGAGCACAACATGGGTGACGTCGCTAATTATTACCACAGTGATATTTAATAATGCAAATTATTTTAAAGGTTTTGTTTTAATTTTTTTGTGTTTGTGTTTTAAATGTAAGGTTTTAATATTAAGTTGTATTTTTCATTTATTTAATTGTTGGACACAATTAAGAAGGTCAGCTTCTGAAATGGGACTACTGGCCATGGTCAGTT
This sequence comes from Schizothorax lantsangensis, assembly GCA_027422415.1. Taxonomy (NCBI): domain Eukaryota; kingdom Metazoa; phylum Chordata; class Actinopteri; order Cypriniformes; family Cyprinidae; genus Schizothorax; species Schizothorax lantsangensis. The sequence goes on along the minus strand of CM049854.1, from coordinate 7,371,326 downwards.
TTATGTTAGATAATGATTTCGAAAACATGAGATTTGTGCCTGTGATGCTTTACAAAAAGTCTTGGGACACCAACAGATGTTTCATATGAAATGTTTGAATTTGCAAAGAAATTCCCAGTGATGCATTGCTCAATGTTTGTGTGTCAGGAACTGGAGTGCTTACAGGATCATTTAGATGATCTGGTCCCTAACTGCAGGGATGTGGTGGGAAACCTCACAGAATTGGAGTCTGAGGTAAAAAAAAATGCTTTTGTGATTTTTACAGCAGTTTGACTCTGAAATTAAAAAGCCTCAGTGTCTATGTTTGGGTGCTATTGTTCTCTGCTGGACGTGAGATGTCTGGGGTGGGTTTGGACTGATTTTGGTGCGTCTGGTTTTCCAGGACATTCAGATCGAGGCCTTGTTGATTCGAGCCTGTGAGCCTGTGATCCAGTCCTACTGTCACGTAAGTTGCAAATCATTTTTTCATCACTTAAAACCATATAATAAATACAGTAAGTAGCTTGTTTTCTTTTCTTATTTCATTTGTCCTCTATTTGCCTGTGTTTGTTTCACAGGAGGTGGCCGATAATCAGATAGACACAGGGGACCTGATGGAGTGCCTCGTTACCAATAAGCACCAGAAGGAAATGAACGAGAAATGCGCCGTTGGAGTCACTCACTTCCAGCTGGTATGTCTGACGAATACACACTCGCTATTTCTACTGTTACTACTGTTCTGTCTCAACCGTCCGTTTCTCATCCTCAGATCCAGATGAAGGACTTTCGCTTCTCGTACAAGTTCAAGATGGCCTGCAAGGAGGATGTGCTCAAACTGTGCCCCAACATCAAAAAGAAGTGAGTGCGTGGCTGTCACGCAAAGCAAATGTTTCATAACTGGTTTCATACGTTTTACGTTATTGTTAGGGTTGAGCGCTATTTAACTTCAAGAATAATATTGTAAATGTTGTTTTAACAACATTGTCTGAGTATATGTAAAAAAATAAAAAATAAAAATAAAAAACATGCCTTGAAAGTCCAAAAGCATTCACTGCATGATGAAGCCTATTAGAATGCAGTTACAATGCCCATATAATTCCAGTTTTGTTTTTTGTATTTATAAGATATGATGTAGTTAAGCAATAGTGTGGTTTTCCCTATTATCAGCACATTTGCACGATTGCATATGTTGTATTCATTTTATACAGCAGTTCAACAAACAAGAAGTTAATATTGAGCGAGTTACATTTTAGACACAAAATTGTCTGGGTTTTTTCTGTTTCGCTGACGAAAATAGTTCCAATCAAAGCTGGAGCAGTACATTTTTGTTTCTTGGAGCAACACTGCAGTGTTTAATTCCTAAATTAAATCATTTGAGTCAACGATTCATCCATTCATTAAAGGTGCTGTATGTAGGATTGACACCTAGCGGTTGAACTATGTATTGCAGTCCAAATTCAAAATATTGTAGAGGGTTTTTTTCACCCTGCCCCTCCTCCTCAGACTTGACGCACACGCAGGTTGCCAGATTAACGACACCAACAGGAATGAGCGCACATGACGATGAATGACATGAAATATGCTGTGTTTTCCGCCAACTGGCAACCCGGGATGCCGAAATACAATTGGGTAAACTGGCAGTGGGCGGATTTCACAAACCAAAACAGAGACCGACATTCTGGCCCAGAACGCGCATTTTCAAAGGAGAATAACTGATTGTAGCATTGTTTTTCAGATAAACAAGTATGTTAACTAAGCATGTTTCTTAAATATCTGCAAGCATATTATGGTATTTTTATGCTTTAGTAGAGTCAAAATCTTACATACAGCACCTTTAAGACAGTCGCTTGCTTTATTTTTAAATGAATCAGCCATTTTGAATGAGTCGTTTGAATGAATGATTCAATGAATCACTCATTAAGACATTGACTTGTCGCCACCTACTGGCCGTTTTAGTGTCATATTTATTTATCTATGACAGGCCTAAACCAGCCAAGAAAAAAAAAATACTGAGTATCATATAAATAATGTGAGATTGGCTACATCTACGAAGCTCCTCTAGAGGTAATGTAGAGTATGATGGGAAGGTTTTGATGGTCTGTTTACTCTTAGGGTGGATGTGGTGATCTGTCTGAGTACCACAGTAAGGAACGACACTTTACAGGAAGGCAGAGAGCAGCGAGTTTCCATGAAATGTCGTAAACAGCTCAGAGTGGAAGAGCTGGAGATGGTCAGTACATCAAATCAATCTAAAATATATTTAAATTAGTCTAATCATATGTAGTGTACCCCGCTATGTTATGTCTTATATCCTGTGAAGTTGAGATTTGTGGTTGTGTGTCGTGCAGTCTGAGGACATTCGTCTGGAGCCGGAGCTGTACGAGAGCTGTCGGCAGGACATCAAGCTGCACTGTCAGAACGTGGTGTTTGGAAACGCTCAGGTAAATTCAGATGAGCTGGCTCTCTAATCCTCCGTTTAACTGTGATGATCTGCTAATCTGTGTGTTTGTGCGTGTTCAGGTGATCGAGTGTCTGAAGGAAAACAAGAAGCGGCTGACCCAGCACTGCCATCAGAAAGTCTTTAAACTGCAGGAGAATGAAATGATGGACCCAGAACTCGACTTCCAGCTCATGAGAGTCTGCAAGCAGATGATCAGGGTGTGAAACCTCATCAATTACATCTGAAAAGACTTCAGACTTTAATGGTGGCTTGAAATTGTTTGATTAATCTATATAAAGTATTGAAGAACATTTTTTTTATTTTTTTTTTTTATTATACAGCGTTTCTGCACTGACACAGATGCAAAGAACCTCTTACTGTGTCTCAAACAAAACAAGAACAGCGAACTAATGGATCCGAAATGCAAACAAATGATTACCAAGAGACAGATCACCCAGAACACAGGTACGACCACCCCTACATCCTAACATACACATGCATACATACTCATAGGTTTTATTTAATCACTCACATATTTATCTTTACAATTAGAGTCGGCACACCAACAAACAGGAAGCTTTAGTAATGCAGTAATTATGCGTTGTTCCTCTCAGTAAAAGGCAGATGTCAAATGTTTTCTTTCAACGAAGGGTCAATGAAAGGTGTTAAACACATCAGGACAAACTATGTAATTTATTTAATGAGCTGTTTCACTTTTATTTAAATATCTTTTTTTCTTTCAACCCTGTTGCAAAAATTTGGAACATGTCTTAATATTGTTTTAAAACCTAGTAACAGCAGTGATAATGTAGTTATGGAGCTTTTTAATAATCAAACATTTTCTAATACCCTTTTTTCATCTTCTACTAATATAATAAATTAAATATTAATAATAAAAAATTAATCCTTAAAAAAAATACAATTCTGAAAATGGTAACAGAGTTTTAAGTAACATGGTTGTAAATTTTGCTTAAAATAAGCTTTTACTGTATGGGCTTACTAGTTGAAGACTAAATGTTAATTTGTTCATTTAAATTAGGATATTTTTCAGCCCTGTTTCAAAAATTTGGAAAAGGTCTTAATCCTGTTTAAAAGTCTAGCAATAAACGTTTTCTAGTAAAAAAAAAATCTACTAAGCCATTAAATAAATATAAGTGAAATAATTCAACATTTAAAAAAATGATTTTGCTGAAATGAGTAACAGGATTGTAAGTTTTGCCTAAATTACATGTTTTCTCAGCAGGGCCAAACTAGTTTGAGATGAAATGCTGGTTTAATTTAAAAGAGGATTTTGTTTCAACTCTTACAAAAAATGGAAGATGTCTTGATACCGTTTAAAAACCTAGTAATAAACATTTTCCAGTAACACTTTTTTTTCTACTAATAACTATTAAATCAATATAGTTGAAATCATTTTCAGAGATTTTCAAGATTTAACAAAGTAACGTCAAGATAAAACGTAACAGGGTTGTAGGTTTTGCCTAAATTATGCTTTCTCTCAGCAGGAGCTAACCAGTTTGAGACTAAATGTTGGTTTGTAGTGATTAATAAACTTGTATTTGCAATAAATTAAAGGGAAATATTAGCATTTTTCTTACAAGAACATCAATAACAGGTGTGAATGTAAAAATTGAGAAAATGTAATGAAATTGTAATGCCTTCCCACCATACTTAAGAAAGAGATGAAATTGTTTGATTTAACCAATTCAATTTTTGTGCCATTATTGCTATAAAATGTAATGAGATACGAGTGCCCTATTCGTGTAAAGTCCCTGATGAATCAAAAAAACCTCATTCCATCACTTTCCTCCATTCTAGACTACCGTCTGAATCCTGTGCTGAGGAAGGCTTGCAAAGCAGACATCCCAAAGTTCTGCCAGAACATTCTGAACAATGCCAAAGACGACAACGAGCTGGAGGGGCAGGTCATCTCCTGCCTCAAACTCAAATACGCAGACCAGGTTCGTAACCCTGATCGCTGCGAATGCACATAAACCTGCACCTTTACTCCATATAAGAGCATATGTATGTTTGTGTCTCCAGCGTCTCTCTCCAGACTGTGAGGGCCAGATCAGTGTCATTCTGCAGGAGTCTGCGCTGGACTACAGGCTCGACCCGCAGCTGCAGCTCCAGTGCACTGATGAGGTAACATTCACTGTCTTGGTATGACGTATAATGAGATGTTTTGGTCTCAAATGACCAATAATGGCTGTTTGTCCCAGATCCCGCGGCTCTGTGCGGAGGAAGTAGCGGCGCAGGAGCAGACGGGTCAGGTTGAGGAGTGTTTGAAAATCAACCTGCTAAAGATCAGCCATGAAGGCTGTAAAAAGGTAAGATCACATTGACCTCGATTTGCCACAAGTTGCATGGTTCAATATCTTACAACTCTTCTGACGGGCTGTTCCCACTGTAGGAGGTTCTCAACATACTGAAGGAGAGCAAGGCGGACATCTTTGTGGATCCAGTTCTGCACACAGCATGCGCCCTGGACATTAAGCACCAGTGTGCTGCGATCCCACCGGGCCGAGGAAGACGTAAGTAATTCTGGAAATGATTTTATGCCATTTTGGTAGACTAGATATTAATTACTGTACTCTGTCTTTGTGCAGAGATGTCGTGTCTGATGGAGGCTCTCCAAGATAAGCGTGTGAGACTCCAGCCGGAGTGTAAGAAGAGATTACAGGACCGCATTGACATGTGGAGTTACGCCGCTAAGGTAAACGTTCACCCAATCCCATCGGCCTCCATTCAGAAGCTCAACAGTATTTTCTTCCTCCTTGTTGTTCCAAAACATCAGATATGTTCCATAACACTAGAGCGATGATTCAAATCTTGGTATTGTAGGTGTGCTCACTACACACATACTGTTCTAACAAGTAAACAGCGACATTATGCTGCTTTCTAAGATACCTTGTTTTGGCTAAATTCTAAGGAAGAATCATGTATTTCAGATCGTAATAAATTTGCTTCAATAAATTTATTTAAAAAAACATTTAGCAGACTTGCCAACACGACTTCAAAATGTAAATAAAGTTATTTACATGCACAGAATTATATATATATATATATATATATATATATCATACTGTGCAAATTCTCGTAATAAATGAAATGCAGAAACTTCTGTAAGATTTGTACAGTTTATTTTGAAAGTGTTTTGTAAATTCAATATAAGTTTACGTAAGGATGATTGTACAAGAAATTTTCACAAATCTTACAAAAATGCATGACAATTTATGTAAGCATGTTTTTACAAACAAATTACCCACACCTTGCATTAATTCAATGCAATCAAATTGCGCAAGAACCGTTTTTTAAATGAGACTCATTCATGAAATAAATATGGAGTAATTTGCTCATAAAATGGAAAACACTTTTCCAACTCTCCTGCAGGTAAACCTCAGATTTGAGAGTTCAATGTTTCTAAGTTAGTAAATTCCAATCATTTGCATTTTAATTATGAACGAGGCCCAGTTTACATCCCATGCATACAATTTACATAGATAACTCTGTAATTTTTTACATTAAAGGATGGTTATGAACGGTTTAAACAATTGCGCTTTTCATGTTTTTTATATTTTTTGACTAGTTCAGATAATAGTTTAAGATTAAAGTTAGGGTAGGCGATTTGGAGAGGCTAGCAAAAAGCAAGCTAGCTTTTAAAGCATAAGATCCCACCCTCCCTGCAAATCCCTCTCCAAAGCCACGCCTCTTCCAAAACCTTGGTCTGCAATAGCGTAATGAACCTGCTGTATCATGTCTGCACGAACAGGGTGAGTGGAGGTATGCAAATATGTTGACCAGCAAATAGGGCAGCCTATCGTAGCCTTATGGTTCATTTCCACCGAGCGGTACGGGTCAGTACAGTACAGTATGATTCGGGACCGAACACCCTGATCCAGCTTGTTTCCACCGCCAACAGTACCCTACTTGATAGGCGTGGTGTATCCCGGAAAGTAGCGATCGACGATAAAGAGCGACAATAAGCACAACTCTGCCTCTTTTTGTTAAATGTCAGTTTTAATGAACAATAATAGCCATTATAAAAGTATAAGTACAAAGCATAAGAGGCTTATATAAGAGGAAATAAAGACAAAAGCAAACAATTCAGTCAAACGTATGCTATAAAGTCAGCGCTGTACTATGGTAAAGTTCAAAATAAATATCTAAAGTTAAACATAACTTTGTGCTCAGCCAAAACGATATGACCAGGAACAAATAATAGATTCATGAGACCATGAATGCCTGTTAAATATACCCAAAACGAATTGATTCTCGTTTAATCACTACAGAGACATCAGAGCCAGCGGCAAATGTTGGAAGGACTAGCTGAGCTAAAGCTGCTCGAGGCGGATACATGAGCATTGAGCGCCCGCTGATCGCTCAGAGCTCCGAAATCAGCATAGCAAATTTTCAAATAGGCTCTGTCTTTATAAATAAACCGCAGATTTGAGTTTTAAACAACTACATTTTTGCCTGAAAAACTCTTAAAACTACATTTCATGACACAATAACAGTAATATTTAGAAAATTATGCAGGTTTTTGACATTTCACAAGTCCACAAGAACAGACAAGAACACGTATTGAGAAACGGCTATTTCTGCGTAAAAATATAAAATTATAAAATACACTGTTATATTTTTTTTGTGTTTGCGCACTCTGATGTAAATAAGCCCAACACTCATGGACAGCAGAGCGGAACGAGTGAAGGAGAAGCTTTATCTCCTTGTATCACGCAAAAGTGACGATACTAATCAACCAATCAATGTTCTGCAGTGAGTTTAGCTCCACCCATTTGGTACCCTTTGCTGTGCTGGTTAACCCAACGGAAGGGTACCAAAAAAGTGGTACGGTACGGTTCGCTATTTTGGTACCATTCACAACTTCTGACAATGGAAACGGACATAATCGTGTTCCGTACCGTACTGAACCGTACCGCTCAGTGGAAACGAGCCATTAAGGTCCTTGCACACTGAGTCCGAAATTTTCATATGCATTTTTTTTATTTTTTTTTTATCCTCCTTTCCTATCAAAATGCTTGCTACAGATGCAAAAAACGCAGAAAATCAAACCTGATCCAAAAAATGTTTATGATGGACGAAAGTTTCAGAGGCAGTGTGTAAACGTGATTGACACAACTTGAGGTCATATTTATTTTTTAACTTGCGAGAATTTCGGACTCGGACCTTTAGACCGAGGGATATGATTGGATGCTTTTGGGATGTGAAGAGACTTTAAACCAGCATAACAAAAAAAATGTTTTTGAACCAAATCACCCACCCTGCCTTTAACTACATTTAGTAATGCGATTTGTGCGCATGTAAAGCTGATAAAGTATACGCAAGGATCATTGAATGCAAGTTGCTGGTGATTAAATTTTCATGAGCACAAGTTCATATTGTTTCTCTGTTGTCACAGGTGGCGCCAGCAGAAGGTTTCTCGGATCTGGCCGGACAGGTTTTCACGTCTCCTGCCAAGAACTACATCCTGAGCATGCTGGCAATGTGCGTGGTCCTGCTCTTCCTCATGGGTCTGCTGTGCGGCCGCATCACCAAGCGCGTGACGCAGGAGTTGAAGGACAGGTAGAGAGGAGGTACAGGGCAGGGGAAGTGCCATTCAGCTCCCCCTGCAGGGCAAAAAGCCCATCGCGCCCCACACGCCGTTCTCCGTCCTGGGCCGGGGAAGGACACTGGGGTTGGAAACGCAAACTTGATGGAGGAGGGCGGGTGTTTGGACTCGTGCTGTGTGTGCATTTTCGTGGTACCACCGACGGCCACATTGGGACCCAGTTTTAATTGCTACACAGTTTTTTTTTTTTTTTTTTTTTCCCCTGACTGTGCTTGTCCCTGACTGTGCTTGACCCTGCGAGCGTCCTTTCTGCCGTGCGCTTTCGAACGCCAACATCCCGTCGCGCCAGATGACGCCAATCGGCTTTCTTCAACTAATATCACAGACTTGGTTTTGCTTTCCAGCTCGATGTTTTTATTTATTGTTGATGTTTGTATCGCAGGAGGTTCGGCTTTTGATTTCCTTTTGTTTGCAGGGATGGTGTCGTAATTTTTGACATCCATGTTTTAGGAAACAGCCAGTTGCTGAAGATGTGCATATTGACAAGGATCGAGCGATTGAATGTGTGTCTGTGCCTTTTTGCCCGTCCGAGTGAGAGAATTTGTTTTGTTTGTGTGTTGGTTTTATCATGGGCTTCTTGTTGATTTTTCTTTGTCACTGGGAACATTCTTTTCACCCATCTTTCTTTGCAGTAGGGGTTATACATATGATTTTTCTGTCATTTGGTTGGTTGATTTTAAGCGAAAGGGTTCTGCATTATGAAGGTTTCACACGTCGTCGCCCGATGCGTTTGAACTGGTCTTAACTGAGCCACAAGATTTAGAAAATGGACGATGAAGATCTGAATATTGCCAATCTAAGGGCGACTTGATTCTGGACTACGAGTTCGTATTGATTCACTGGCCGCATGAAGACGTCAAGCTGTTTACATGCTGTTATCGATGCAGTTTCCGATGGTTTGGTCTGAGCTTTGAACGAGTCGTTTGATTTGTGCTTTCATAGTGCCATATTAACAAACCATTCTGTTAGCATATTCATAGTCATATGTGAACCAGATTCACGTTTTTGACGATTTACCCACATGGTAGATGTCATTTTATTATTCGCTTATATCATTGGGTTTCCAGACATCGTATGGACGGTTTTAGGGAAATTATCGGTTTTAAACACTCCGTGTTTCGTACACATTCTTGAAATAAGCTTCCTTCACAGATGGTCAATCTCTTGTAAAACATTGTAAGCTCAGTGCTGTCCATAATCGCTACAGATTCAGATTGTTTGCTTTCGCAGCCATTTTTTTGGGGTTAGTTTCCCAGAGTCGCGACGCGTTAAGAACCATTAAGAGTTTTTTCGACTAAGTTGCTGTTTGACTGGATTTGTAGCTTCTTAATTCTTTACCCCGAAGGCTTTAATGCATAAACCCTCCAATTTTGTCCCCGTTCACACTAAATTTTCACTCTCTCGAGTGACAGTATAATATTAAAAGCGTAATAGAGCTGTAATGTTACAGTCCCTGTGCATCTCTGCCTTTTAAATTAATTTGGCTTTTGTATTATTGTTATATTTGTATGCTTTTGTACAAAATGACATTAAAGTGGACTTTGGTTCTAGTGTTTGTGCATTCAAGCTGTGCTTTAATAATCTGAATTCATGTCATAATGCTGTTGTGAGTGGGGAAACCATTCGTACTGTAAATAGCTGTCATTTTAATAGAGGATTGTGGGTAACAAACTCTGCCTTAACTTTGGCATTTTTCTTTTCTTTGCAGAAAACTTGGTCACCCATGGGTTGCACCCTTTAGCAAGGACAGGAAAGGATACATTCAAATTGACCAACAAAAATAGACACTTTTATTCAGATCAAATCACATGGCTTGTGCTTTAATATGCTTTTGCATGCATTCTTTTGAGGCCATGATATTGAATGTATCCATGTTGGGAAATTCTTCAAAACAAAAGCTCATGCACTAATGGCCTTTTAGCTTCATGTGCTTTCAATGCTTTGCATATACCTGCTTATGAAAGCTTCAAGCTGTGATCTGGGTTTCCTGCAAAGATGAAGAAACTGGTTTCAGCCAAATATTTTACGTTTTCATTCAAAGCGATAAACCAGTACAGCTCTTCCCTCCACTTTCCAATTCTGTTGTTCATTTGTCACCGGAGAAATAAGGTCCTTCATTTACCTGTAAATCATTTCTTTCAGCAGTTATTGATCTATTTTTATGCATTGAAGGTGGTGTATAATTGGTATATATTGATACAAATTACTTCAACTGTGGTGTTTGTATATATTAGTACCATATTTCATTCAAGGGTCTGACGAGTTTGAAACCATTGTCTGTTTGGACTCGACATTAGAATTGAATGGCTTGGTATCCGTTGATTAGTTTTGGTTGCCACATTTTTTTAATTTATAAAAGTGTCTAGTTCATATTTCCTAAAATACCCTAAAATAAAAAAAGTCATAAATTAGCAAAATTGTACACTTACACAAGTATCTGACCAAGCCAATCAAAATTAAGTGAAATTATTATTTTTATTAATTTCTTTTTGTATGTATGTATCTGAACAAGCCAATCAAAAATGGTTAATAAATATATATGGCCAATCAAATAAATGGTTAATATTTTTTATTTCATTGCCTTGGGAAGATACTCTAATTATTTTGCATGATTTTGTTTGGCTTGGCAAGATAAGAAAAAAAAAACATTAATTTTGCTTAATTTTCATTGGGTTTTTCAGGGACTTAAATTGTTAAAAAAAAAAAAATTAATTGGCTTGGTCAGATACTCAAAAAAATCTAAAGTTAAGCAAACTTAGTATCTGAACAAGCCAATCAACATGAAGCAAGATTATTTATTTTTTGGTTTGTTTTTGAGTATCTGACCAGGCCATTCTGAATGTTTCACATTCTTTTGAGAGCTCAAACTGCAAGTAGTTTGTATCAATTATGAAATCACATTGCGGTTTTAAGATGAAACGGTATATGGCTGTCGACGGCTGGGTGCAGGTGTTTTATTTTTGAATGAGTTAAGCTAGCACTGGAAAACTCCCTACATCTGTATGTCATCTGCTCACAACTACTGCTTCCTGTCTGTCAAACTGATATATGACATAGAAATGATCAAATTATGAATTGTTTTTGTATTTACTTTCTGTGCATAAATTTATTAAAAGTATTTTTCCTCAAATCTGATTAAACCTTGTACTATACAGATATAACACAATAACTGCGCTTTTCTTTTGTCATTTCTCATGTCTGGTTCTGTAAGAGTTGAATTGGACCGTTGTTAATAAAATTGATCTGATGGTTTGTATCTGCTGTATTTTGTCCTTTAACGATTTGGGTTTGGAAATCTTTGCCGTCTGTGTGCGAGTGTCTTTATGAGGCCTCCTCACACAAGTAAAGGTCAAGAGTGTAGAGAGGAGGTCTGGATGTGGGTAAAATGACACTGGGGTGCCACATTCCCTTTGCCGAGTTTCTGCAGCGCTATGTTTTATGACAAACAATTCTCTTTTCTGTTTGTACTTCAGTGGAGCCACATCTGCCTCTGTTGCAGGGTTGCCAGGTTTTCACAACAAAACCCACCCAATTGCTACTCAAAACTAGCCCAATGGCGTTTCGAGGGTGGTCCCCCGGTAAAAATCGTGTTCCAGGGGGGAAAATACACGTTTTTTTGGCGAGGTTCCCTCATGCTATTGGGGTCGCTTCAACCCCCGGACATGAAAAACAACCCGCGGCAACGGTGTTAAAATAGCCCAATTCCATGGGAAAACCGGGGACTTGGCAACACTGTTCTGTTGTGAGATTATATAAAAAATGCTAATGCTTCTTGAGGTATTTATCGTTCTTTCAATGAGGTTTTCAAAACTTTTTGCCTGCAAGGTTTCTGGATCTCTTTTGAAGTCAATGACGTGACACTTTTTTGTTAAGGATCTATGGGTTTATTCAACTTCAAAACATCTATGCTTAACAATTTATGAATTAAAAAATAAATGAATGGCTCAGTGTAGAAATGTCAAGGTGGTGATCATAAAGAAAAAGTCTCATTAAAAGACTGAAATATTTTAAATATTATAACAGCGGTGCATTTGTTGCTGCCATAAACAATCCACTCTTTTGTGGAAATTTTGTACTCGCTGACCGAACTTACATAGTCCCAGAACAGACATTTGGGAAAGAAATCAATAACCATTCAACTTTCAAGAAGTCAGTGTACCATCAAAAAGATGGAATTGTATTGGGATTGGATGAAAGAATTGTATTACCTTGTACTTGATAATTACACCACAAGACATTTTTAAAGTCATTAAATGTAATCGTTTCTTGAAAATGGGCTTAATTTAAAAAAGCTGACATTTCAAACTAAATTTTAAAAGTTTTTTTTTTCTTTTTTAATGTCCCTGACATCCTTATTTGTCCCAGAATGTCTTTAAATTCTTTTAAATGGTTTAACAGAATTACATGTCATACTGTTAATAACTACAACACTGCATAAATACTTTAGTCCGAATGGAAGAAATTACGTTTTTTTTCTCTCATTCTGAGGAACCAAATTACTCTGACCATTCGTAAGTTTTCTATTGTCCTCGTAAATTGGCACCTCAGAAATAGTATAATAGCGCTCCTATCTCGCCTCCACAGGCCCCTTCTCCAATATCTCGCCTGTAAATGATTTCTCAATATCAGTCCATCGTCTGTCTCCTGCTTCTCAGAAGTTATACGGCGACACAAAGAGAGTGATTTTCGTGACGTATCGCCCGAGCAGCACCCTTCTTTCCATCTCGCTCATTTCTATATCGACCTCTAGCGTGGCGGGACCCTGAACAGAGTTCACCAGCACCAGCTGCCCCGTCAGTCTGCCCGAGCGCTGGACGGTGAAGTGCTGGACTCCCCGGTTCCCCAGCAGGCCGAAGCGTAGCGTGTCGCCCAGGATGCGAGCCACGGACAACCGAAAGAGGACGGTGGGCGTGGACATATTGGACACCATGGACATGAAGTGGAAGTTAATGGAGACCGGGGCCTGGAAACAGGCGTTGTCTCCTTGGATGCAAGGGTTACGGTCGCAACGCCTGGGTGAAAGAAAAACCAGAGAGAGACGCTGGAATGCCAGACCAAACGTTAACCTGAAATTGTCTTGGAAATATAGCAAGTCCATCTGTGCAGAGCAGTAAATCAGAAATTTGGTTTTGGAGCAAATGTGACAATTATAGCTCTGGAGGGAAAAGCCCCTTGTCGTAGACTAGAAATATGATCTACGCAAATGTTAACAGAATATTTGTGCGACGCATTTAAGTGTGCATTCTAATTAAACATACTCAAGCCAAACATATACTTGCATCATTAGTGCGTGACGTAAATTTCATCGTCGGCATAGTACGCACACAGACATATGTGCCTTGAATCTTTTTTGCACTAATTAGTTTGTCCACAAGGTGGCAACGTTGGCCTGACCCCTTGTTTCGCAGTCGAAAAAGAAGCAGATGAGACTGAACTATGACAAACTACTATTTCAATGCGATACTTTTCACATACTTTTCTATGTAAAAATCTGCTAAATGGACATTTTTGCTTGTGTTGCATGTCTTTAAAACACAGAGCTCAAGATAAATTAAGTTAAACGTTTAAAAACATGTCTCTAGACCTTACGTTTTTCCCCATTCCACTGCCTGCGTTATGTGAAATGGCCCCCAAGAAATACACACAACTCTAGTTTAAATGTGCACAAAGACATTTTATCGGTGATAACTTCTGGAGAGAAATTGTGCAGACACTAAACAAGGATAAAAACTTTTGGGGGTGGAATAGCAAGGTCAAGACCTTTTTTTTTTTTTTTTTTTTTTTAAATTGAACTTTTAACTTGAGCGCCTCATTTTTAGAACCGCTTATCATTAGTGATACACTGAAATAGATGCATGTGCAATGGTCAAAGATTTCCATCTAACAATTACATACAAAAACAATGAAAAAAAGTGGAAAAATGTGTTCCCTTTCGAGGGAACTTCGAACTGCGTCCTCTAGGGGTCGCTATGGGGAACGTCGTCAGCGTGACCCGTGTCTGAAGCATACATACAAAAACACCACTTGTTGGCCGGCGACAGCCTATGACGTCACTACCGGCGCGACCACAGTATAAAGGGGCGCCGGGAAAATACATCATCCTCTTCTTCGTCTTCAATGACTGTTTTGTTTGAAGTGTGCAATCTACTATGGAAAAGGTAAAAACGATTTTTTACTGTTACTATGGCGAGCACTAGCAAGGCGTTTAAGAGATGTGTACATCCTTGTTGTTTGACACACATGATCTTTGCGTTTTTTGTTCGGGCTAGGAGCACGCACGCGATGTTCTCGAGGGAGCGATATGCGTGCACTGTGAGTTTTTCTCGATGAGAAAGCTCCGCTTTCGTCTGTCTCTCTTTTCGAGGAAGGAGGGGCAGCCGTCTGCTTCCCACGGTTCAGGACCCACTGTTGCCGAGGCACGGAGGGGAATGATCTCATGGGGCTCGCAGGCGGAGCTGGCCGATGAGTTAGAGAGGGGGTTTCCCTCTCGCGCTCGTCGGCCGCGAACGAGGGTGAGCGGCTGGATGATGATGATGCAATCTCGCAGACATCATTTGATCCAGCTGCTAGTGCTCTGCTGGGTTATGCCCAGGAAGAGCAGGAGATGTCTAGGGCGAAGAAGCTGAGGCTGAGCCTGCTCAATCCTCCTGCCCTGCGTATGATGAGTTGTTGGAGGTTATGGAACGCGCCACGGCGAGGCTTTACTTGCCGTGAAAGCGGGCCAAGATGGCGCCGGGGAGCAAAAAAAATAAAATAATAATAATAATAATTTTTTAAACCCGTTTTCCTCTCACATCCATAGGTGTCAGCATACCAGTTATGCTGACATTAAGGGGATGCGTGGAAACGGCTATGAGGGATGCCCCCTGTGGAATAGACGCTAGCCAGCTATCTCTCTGTGGGCGAGACATCCTCTCGCCAGGCTCCCTCCTTGCCATCTAAGCCCCTTCAAAAATACGCAGCAGCAGGTCAGGCTGTTACTTCGTTGCACATGATGTGGTGCTTCAGGCATACCAGGCTGATCTGCTGAAAGACCTGGATAAGTGTCAGGGCTTGTCACCTGATGAAGGTCCAAGTCTGAGCCCGAACAATACAGGGGTCCTGGCCCATCTCCATCTGGGGACAGAGATGGGCACAGAAGGCTAGTGTCGCGGCTCGTGCCCCTCCCTTGCCTGCGGGTAGGGCTAGATGGAGGCGCGGGTAAAAGAGAGGTAGGCAAGACCTGAGAAGGAGGTGATCCAGACGAAGCGTTCGCAACGCTCTCGTCCGGACCAAGGTGAGTGAAACACCTACTCCTTTCCCTCAGGGGGGGCACTGTCATCGGCCCTCATCTTCCCCTCTCTAAATTCCCCTGCAACCATCTCATGTGCAGGAACCATGGAAATGGGTGAGTACGATCCAGTTCTACGGAAAAACTGGTATTGTGTAACCATTCTTTGCAGTATTTCTGGGAAACCTGTCGGTTTTTGTTTCGACTCAGTGCAGTGATGACCTCACTCGTCGATACTAGATCCAGGTTGGGATGAGACCCCTGGATCGTATGGCCCAGTCATAGGTCTCTGTGGAGCCTCCTTGGTCAGCAGGTCCCCAGCACTGCAATTCCAGGACCTGCGGGTCTTTTTAAAATATAATTCTGGACAGGGGACACCGCCTTTGAGGAAGGTGCATGGCTATCTGAGGATATCTATATACTAGCTCAGGGACTGCTCCCCTCTCGGGGGTTTTAAGTAGCATCTCCCTGAGCCCTTGCCTAGAGTGTTCCCCTGCTAGGATTGTGGCTACTGGAGGGCTACTGAAGTTTCAGGTAGTGGCTAGCATTGCTCCCCTCACCATAGAGGGTCACCTATGAGCATGCCGCTCCCTTCTGAGCGATTGAGTTCCCTCTCATATTAAGTTCTCCGCTCCCCAGAGCTCTGACAGCATATGGTAAGTGTGCACGTTAAGTCTCTGTGCACTTTTCTAAAACCCACGTTGTGGTAAGATCGCACATCAAGTGTTTTGCGTTCTTTTCTAAAAATCCTGTACGGTAGGAGTTACGAGCTGCGGCTTCGTGCCCTTTCTTTGAGTTGGTCAGGCCCCGGTTTTCACCTTGGGCCCCACTCTACCTATGTATAGAGCATAAAGCCCCTCATCGTAGAGGGTCGTTTATGAGCACACTGCTCCCTGTCGAGCGCTGTGATTTCAGCGACCTCAGGTAGGTTGCTCTCCTTGTCGGTCGAGCTAGCATTGCTCCCCTCACCATAGAGGGTCACCTATGAGCATGCTGCTCCCTTCTGAGCGTCTGAGTCTCTCATGCGGAGAGTTGAGTTCTCCGCTCTCCGGAGCTGTCACAGCAGCCTTAGGCTCTTCTGGTTGGTCGAGCTAGCATTGCTCCCCTCACCATAGAGGGTCACCTATGAGCATGCCGCTCCCTTCTGAGCGGTTGAATTCCCTCTAATGCTGAGAGTGGAGCTCTCCGCTGCCCGGAGCTCTGTGATTTAGACGTTGCTCTCCCGGTACGGTCGAGCTAGCATTGTTCCCCTCACCATAGAGGGTCACCTATGAACATGCCGCTCCCTTCCAAGGGCTGTGTTTCAGCAGCCTCAGGTGCTCTCCGGGTCGGTCGAGCCAGTATTTCTCCCCTCATCGAGAGGGTCACCTATGAGCACTCTGCTCCCTTCCGAAGGTTGTGATGCAGCGGCCTCAGGTTGATAGGCCTCTCTCTGCCTCCCTGTTAGGTTGCTCTCCTTGTCGGTCGAGCACTCCCTTCTGAGCGTCTGAGTTCCCTGTAATATTAGAGTGGGTTCTCCGCTCTCCGGTGCGGTCACAGCAGCCTCACTCTTGGCTGGTCGAGCTAGTATTGCTCCCCTCACTATAGAGGGTCACCTATGAGCATGCCGCTCCCTTCTGAGCTGTCACAGTAGCCTCAGGTTGTTAGGCTTCTTTATGTCTCCCTGCTAGGTTGCTCTCCTATGGTCGAGCTAGCATTGCTCCCCTCACTATAGAGGGTCACCTTTGAGCATGCCGCTCCCTTCCGAGCGTCTGAGTTCCCTCTCATTCTGAGAGTTGGGTCCTCCGCTTCCCAGAGCTCTGTGATTTGGAGGTGCTCTCCTTATGGTCGAGCTAGCATCGCTCCCCTCACCATAGAGGGTCACCTATGAGCAACGCTATTCCCTTCCGAGCACTGTGACTCCGCTCTCCAGAGCTGTCAGTCAGCAGCTTCAGGTTGTTAGGCCTCTTTAGGCCTCCCTGTTAAGTCGCTCACTTTGCGGCTCCCTAGAACAGTTTAAATCCATGTTATGGTAAGTGCGCACGCTAAGTCTCTGTGCACTTTCTAAAAATCCACGTTGTGGTAAGATCGCACATCAAGTGTTTTGCGTTCTTTCTAAAATCCTGTACGGTAAGGGTTACGCGCTGCGGCTTCGTGCCTTTCTTTGAGTTGGTCAGGCCCCGGTTTCGCCTTGGGCCCCACTCTACCTATTTCGCCCAATGCTCTGGGCTTGAGAGACAAATTAGATCACAAGCGCTGTGATTCAGCGACCTCAGGTTGCTAGGCCTCTCTCTGCCTCCCTGTTAGGTTGCTCTCCTGGTTGGTCGAGCTAGCATTACTCCCCTCTCTTAGAGGGTCACCTATGAGCATGCCGCTCCCTTCTGAGCGTCTGAGTTCTCTCTCATGCTGAGAGTTGAGTTCCCCGCTCTCCGGAGCTGTCACAGTAGCCTCATGCTCTCCTGGTTGGTCGAGCTAGCATTGCTCCCCTCACCATAGAGGGTCACCTATGAGCATGCCGCTCCCTTCTGAGCGTCTGAGTTCCCTCTCATGCTGAGAGTTGAGTTCTCCGCTCTCCAGAGCTGGCACAGCAGTTTAAATCCATGTTATGGTAAGTGTGCACGCTAAGTCTCTGTGCACTTTCTAAAAATCCACGTTGTGGTAAGATCGCACATCAAGTGTTTTGCGTTCTTTCTAAAATCCTGTACGGTAAGGGTTACGCGCTGCGGCTTCGTGCCTTTCTTTGAGTTGGTCAGGCCCCGGTTTCGCCTTGGGCCCCACTCTACCTATTTCGCCCAATGCTCTGGGCTTGAAAGACAAATTAGATCACGAGCGCTGTGATTCAGCGACCTCAGGTTGCTAGGCCTCTCTCTGCCTCCCTGTTAGGTTGCTCTCCTTGTCGGTCGAGCTAGCATTGCTCCCCTCACCATAGAGGGTCACCTATGAGCATGCCGCTCCCTTCTGAGCGTCTGAGTTCCCTCTCATGCTGAGAGTTGAGTTCTCCGCTCTCCAGAGCTGTTACAGCAGCCTTATGCTCTCCTGGTTGGTCGAGCTAGCATTGCTCCCCTCTCTGTAGAGGGTCACATATGAGCATGCCACTCCCTTCTGAAGCGTCTGAATTCCCTCTCATGCTGAGAGTTAGGTTCTCCGCTCCCCAGAGCTCGGAATCAGCAAACTTCAGGTTGTTAGGCCTCTCTTGGCCTCCCTGTTAAGCTGCTCGCTGTGTAATGACAGCCTCTGTGATTCCCTAGAACGGAAAGAAAATCCATGTTATGTAAGTGCGCACGCTAGTCTCTGGGCACTTTTCTAAAAATCCACATTGTGGTAAGATCGCACATCAAGTGGTTTTGCGGTCTTTTTAAAAATCCTGTATGGTAGGGATTACGCGCTGCGGCTTCGTGCCCTTTCTTTGAGTTGGCAGGCCCCGGTTTCGCCTTGGGCCCACTCTACCTATGTATCATAGTGATACTGACTTGAACAGGGTGTTGCTACCAAGGGTCTGTTGAGACAGTTCCCTCATTGAGCTCTTCAGAGCAAGTGGTAGCCCCTGAGTGACAGGCCAGGACCTAGCTACTATTCTAGGCACTTGGCCGTATCCCCTTAAAGGAATCTTTCTTATGATTCTAAGCCTTCGAGCTCTACCCTGGGTCCGGGAGTCCCGGCCCTTAACAGGTAAGTTTCAGGGTATGCAGCTCGGGTCTTTGGCCGTAGGGGATAATGTCACTGACAGCCGTCTAACCGTCCCAGGGGCAACTCCCGTAGCCGGGTAGAGTTGGTACTTAGTGCTCGCCTTGTGTGCTTGGCTTGCACTCCCCTCAGCATGGTGGCGTGGGTATTCCGTTCCCCATAGCGACCCCTAGAGGACGCAGTTCGACGTTCCCTCGAAAGGGAACGTCTCAGGTTACGTATGTAACCATGGTTCCCTGAGAGTAGGGAACGAGACACTGCGTCCTCTAGGCGCGGTGCCATGCTTCGGACGCAAGCTTCAGACGAAGAAGTGGATGACGTATTTTCCCGGCGCCCCTTTATACTGTGGTCGCGCCGGTAGTGACGTCATAGGCTGTCGCCGGCCAACAAGTGGTGTTTTTGTATGTATGCTTCAGACACGGGTCACGCTGACGACGTTCCCCATAGCGACCCCTAGAGGACGCAGTGTCTCGTTCCCTACTCTCAGGGAACCATGGTTACATACGTAACCTGAGACGTTCTCTCTGGCTGTGTATTTGGCTGTATTCATATGCTAAGCTTTTGCGTCAACTTAAGTATACTTTGGGCTTTAGCATGTTTTGGAGCAACTATTGCATAAACACAACAGTATTTTTATGCTAATGTTCACAATAGCGACTCTTGCGACAATGCTAAGGCAACATACCCACGTCGTGTTTTAAACAAGTATATCCATTTTAACTACAACTTAATTTCACGATTTGTTGTGTTTCGAAATCTATCAGAATGCAAATGAAACTGGGCTAGCTAAAATAAACAGTTTATGCTAATATTCACAATAGTGACCCCTACGATAGTGACCAATGCTAATAATGCAGCATACCTGTGTTGTGTTATAAACCCTTTTAGCTACACCTGCTTGAGTTGTTGTATTGCGAAATCTGTCGTTGAGCTAGCATAGCTAAAAGAGTTTATGTTCACATGTAGATTGTTTCTGTCTTTATGGTAGCCTTCAAATCAATTGATAGAAGAAAAAAAACTTCCAAAAATTGGTTTTCTGATTTACCCAGGAAGCAGGAGCTTACCTGCTGCACTTGAAGGTGGCATTTTCTGAGATACACATTAATGCAAGTGATTAAGAGCAGATGTGGTGCAGTGGCGTGACTCACAGCGGTGAGGTTTTGATGTACGTGGCATTACGGATGCGAGGGCAGTCCACATCCACACAGCGATGACTTCCGTATGTATTCACGCACACCTGCTCACTACTGCAGTTATGGGTCGCTCTCGCACACTCGTCAATGTCTACAGAAAGCACATGTTAAGAACATTAAGTCGGTGTGTTTTTGAAAATCAAATATTATTTAGGTTAATTCCTTTTAAGGCTGACACACACCAAAACAACGTCAAAGAACTAGTGATAATGAAATCTGACTGTTTTCGCCCGCGTCCATGCGTCTGGGCCAAAAGGTTGAGCTTAAACACCCCATAAAGACTCCAATTAAAGGTACACTAAGTGATTTTTGAAAAACACTTTTGACCACAGTGTCGGACCGAGTCCCAAAACACACTTGTAGCCAATCAGCAGTAAGGGGGTGTATCAAATATCAACATCGTTTGGCAAAAATCGCTTAGTGCACCTTTAATGGCCAACTAGCATGTGCGTTCTGTGTGAGAGGAAATAATTATCCAGACCAGCAGGTGGCAGTAGTCTGTATTGTCTGTATTGATCTAAAAGCCCTAAACAAAGCAGAGCTAGCTTACCATTCTGTATATGAATCGCATTGATTGCTTTCTTCATTCCAGATGGCCATGTCATTATGAAAATATATGTGTATTGGAATGATCAGGGCTGCATTTCCCAAAAGCATCATAAGCCTAAGTTGATAGTAGCTCCATTTGCGACAATAGTTCTACGATCAACTTACGATGCTATTGGGAAACGCAGCCCAGGTAAGATGACTTACATTCACTTCCGTTTTTATTTTCGTGCACCTGTTCGCCAAGCCAAACAGCCAATCAGAATGTGTCTCACTGACTTCCCAACACAGATTCAACATGCTCAATCGTCCAAGAAGCCTCCAATGGGGTCTGACTAATGATGACAGTGCAGAACACACCACAAAAAAACTGAGCTGACAGATGTTCAGTGACAACCCGTCGGCTTGGTGTGTCAAGGCCTTGTAAATATCTACTTTAATTTGCCCAGATTTTAAGTTATTTTGGTTCATATCTTGGAGAGTCTAGCAAGCATTGTTCTGAAACCTAGTGAACCACCTGCCAAAGCATCATAGGCACCCACTTCTGGGCAAAATCTAAGGCAGCACTGTATTCCCAGAATGTCTTACAAGGAGCTCAGTGAAAAAAATGTCTATGCAAGATAGCAAACTATAAATTTATATAAATAAAAAAACACATAATTTATTTGAATAAAAAAGTATCAATAATAGATTAATACTGTATAATTAAAAACTGACTTTTTATTAGTAGTATTTTACAATTTGAGTTTTTATTCTTTTTTTAGATTGTTACAATTATTTTAGAAACTAACATTACACTTTATAGTGCAGCACAACAATGACTTTCTTTTTTTAAATCAAAGACTTAATACTTGCATCAAAAATGTAGTTATAAAACTATACAAAACTGCAAACTATAAAACGTTTTTTCTATTTTAATCTAGTTTTTTTTCAAACAATGTCAATATATACAAATATACAAGTAGTTTAAAAGTGTAGGGAGACTCACTCATCTCTTATTTTGCCATGATTTTGGCTTTAATAGTAACAGCGTCTTCTCTGATTGGTGGATCTCTATGAAGGTTTATGGCTAGTGCGGTTTTTCATAGGAAATCTGGCATTTACATTATTTTTATACGTTACTGCTAAAAAATGTCTGTATGGAGAATGGGGAAAATGGGATTTGCGCCTACTGTGGTGCTCAACTGTTTTATGTCTCCTGCATTAGAATTGCTGCTAATGAAGAGCGTTCCACATTATCCAATCAGTAAAGAGGAAGGTTGTAATTAGGATGATGCCCTAGAAGGCAGGTGCCGATGGAAGCAGACAGGAAGGCAGCTCACTAGATTTAAACCAGATCTTCTGTTGTTTGTTTGAGATGATTCTACAGAACTTTGACAAACCAGCAGGTCATAATGAAGGTTTGATAATGAACGGACCATGGCAGCTCCTGCTATCACGGCCCATGCTGTAACCGACAGGACACTCGCAGTGGAAACTTCCAGCCGTATTCACACAGGTGTGCAAACACAGACGGCCAGGACGAGTTAGACGGAAGAGCTCGCATTCGTCAATGTCTGAAACACACACACACACACAATGCTCAATCACATTTGGGTCGTTCTACAACTACAGTGGCATTTGCATCTGAAATCTGTTCAGAAATGAAACTCATTAATCATACATCAAACCTACCATGCTATATTCATTAATTTCTGTTCTGTCTCATTTCATACATGATCACACTGAATAATTTAGCATTTTAAAAATAAATTTAATTGACCATTGGCTGACATTCTCTTTTGTCATTGGTGTTACACTAAATTAAAGGTAATGAGAGCCAGTAACACCACTGATGAATTACTAGAGTGAATTAGCTGATTTTCCTGATTTAGTCCGGTATTATAAAAGCAAAAATAATAGCATGGAAATCTGAAATTCATATCAGATAATAACCATGCCTATTACATATATAAAAATGAAAAATTATAATTAGATTAACCATTGCAGCATCACTTGTGTGTGTGTGTGTGTATATATACTGTATATATCAGGGGTAGGCAACGTCGGTCCTGGAGTGCCGATGTCCTGCAGAGTTTAGCTCCAACCCTGAAAAAACCTCACCTGCCTGTAGCCCTAGTGATCCTGAAGACCTCGATTAGCTTGTTCAGGTGTGCTAAACTCTACAGGACAGCGGCGCTCCAGGACCGACGTTGCCTACCCCTGGTATATATACTAGTCAACATTTGAAATGGATCAAAAAAGTTCAAAGACAAGAATGCATTTTGGTTTTAGGACAACTTTGATGAAAGGTTTTGATCCCCTTCAAATGTTGACGTGTGTGTGTGTATATACAGGTGCTGGTCATATAATTAGAATATCATCAAAAAGTTGATTTATTTCACTAATTCCATTCAAAAAGTGAAACTTGTATAATGTATACATTCATTCCACACAGACTGATATATTTCAAGTGTTTATTTCTTTTAATTTTGATGATTATAAGTGACAACTAATGAAAACCCCAAATTCAGTATCTCAGAAAATTAGAATATTGTGAAAAGGTTCAATATTGAAGACACCTGGTGCCACACTCTAATCAGCTAATTAACTCAAAACACCTGCAAAGGCCTTTAAATGGTCTCTCAGTCTAGTTCTGTAGGCTACACAATCATGGGGAAGACTGCTGACTTGACAGTTGTCCAAAAGACGACCATTGACACCTTGCACAAGGAGGGCAAGACACAAAAGGTCATTGCAAAAGAGGCTGGCTGTTCACAGAGCTCTGTTTCCAAGCACATTAATAGAGAGGCGAAGGGAAGGAAAAGATGTGGTAGAAAAAAGTGTACAAGCAATAGGGATAACCGCACCCTGGAGAGGATTGTGAAACAAAACCCATAGAAAATCTATGGGGTATTGTGAAGAGGAAGATGCGATATGCCAGACCCAACAATGCAGAAGAGCTGAAGGCCACTATCAGAGCAACCTGGGCTCTCATAACACCTGAGCAGTGCCACAGACTGATCGACTCCATGCCACGGCGCATTGCTGCAGTAATTCAGGCAAAAGGAGCCCCAACTAAGTATTGAGTGCTGTACATGCTCATACTTTTCATGTTCATACTTTTCAGTTGGCCAAGATTTCTAAAAATCCTTTCTTTGTATTGGTCTTAAGTAATATTCTAATTTTCTGAGATACTGAATTTGGGGTTTTCATTAGTTGTCAGTTATAATCATCAAAATTAAAAGAAATAAACACTTGAAATATATCAGTCTGTGTGGAATGAATGTATACATTATACAAGTTTCACTTTTTGAATGGAATTAGTGAAATAAATCAACTTTTTGATGATATTCTAATTATATGACCAGCACCTGTATATATATGTGTGTGTGTGTGTGTGTGTGTCTCACCTGTGCACAGTGTGCTGTTGTGGCTGGAGATGCTGTAGCCCTGCTCACAGGTGCAGTGGGTGGAGTCCAGAAACTCAATGCAGCGGGACGCTCTCACATGGGTGGAGACGGAGGCAGGAGGATGAGACGGTGAGGAAGAGGATGCTGATATAGAGGCGGATGCATCGTTGTTTACAGTGGTGTCCACAACTGAGAGGACAGGAAACAGTACAAGCTTATACAATGACCTTTGACCTTTTAGACTTTAGTCAGAGCAGACACAATATTTAATATGACACAAACAACAGCGAGGTCCTGAGGAAAAGTACACAGCATTCAGTCTGTCATATTGATGTATGCTACTATGCATGGTTTGCCAAAATCAGAAATTGACAGCAACACAACAGTTCACAATACTGGGCCTCATTCATGAAAACCAGCATGTCAGCATGTAAGAAAGTTTTGTGAAATTATAAGTTATGTGAAATTGAATGCAACAATTTTACACAACATTCTAAAAGGATTTACACAAATGTATTTGGCTAGTTTTATGAGTGAGGTGTATTTTGTTCTGTTAATATGAATGCAGAATTAAATGCAACACTGCATAAGAGGTTTGTAAATGATTTACACTGAACATTGTTTAGCTTATTATTTCTTGAGGAGTAAATTATTAGAAATTGAATTGAATTCAACAGTTTATATACTATAAATTATTTTATGAGCTATTTACACATAAATTTGTTGAACGAGGCATAAATTGCTACATAGAATGTGAAATTTTACTTCAGGTTTTGCTAATTATTTACACAGAAATGCAAGTAATTAAATATTAAATGTACAAAAGAATGGTTTGTATGAAATATTAGTGACAACGGCCATGTTTTGTACCATATTAAATATGTCTACTCTCACTAAAGTCTAGACATTTGTCAAACTTGCATACTAAGCAATGATTTCAGAGTCTAGTGCAAGTCAAATAAGTCCAAATTTCTCCTGTCACAGATGATAAAGGTTTAAAAAGATAATCTCAGACTCATACACTTGCAGGAGGGTTGAGCTCCACTCCAGTTCTGGGAGTCCAGACAGACTCTGGTTTCCGGCCCCATCAGCTGAAACCCAGAGCTGCACAGGAAGTGAACCTCGTGACCAAACTTAAACACATTCCCTAGGATCCGCCCATTAGCCAGCGGTTCAGGTGGAGGACAGTCTGACACTGGAAAAAATAAATAAAGAGGAAACAGAGATTGTGTAGTACATAGTGCAGCCTGTGCTTTAACACTGACATATTTAATGGTTAAGATTAATTTATATTATCATCATAACATGGTTTACAGGTATAGTTCACCCAAAAATGAAAATGTGTTCACGCTCAGGCCATCAAAGATGTAGATGAGTTTGAGTTGGAGAAATGTAGCATTACATCACTTGCTCACCAATGGACTGCATTGGTGAGTCAGAATGAGAGTGAATGGGTGCCGTCAGCTGTCCAAACAGCTGATAAAACATAACAATAATCCTAAGTACTTAACATAAGTAATCAACACCACTCCAGTCCATCAATTAATGACTTGTGCTTGCAATGAAAAAAAAAAAAATCATTATCATGACATTTTTAATTTCAAACCGTTGCTTACGGTGAAAATCGGTCCATAAAAAGTCCATAATCCATAACATTGGGCTGAATCAGGAAAGAAATATGCACAGATCAAGCAGTTTACAAGCCAAAACAGCTCTAAACAAATATGTGGGTGATTTTTGATGTGAGAAGGCAACAGGAGATGGACTTTTTCCACTGGAGGAAGCATTATTATGAATTATGGACTCATATTTTTGCCAAAAGCAACAGTTTAACGTTAAAACACCCAAATGATGGATTTGTTTCTTACAAACGTGCAGCTTTTGGCCATTAACCGATGGACTGGATTGGTGTGAATTATTGTGATGTTTTTATCAGCTGTTTGGATCCTCATTCTGACGGCACCCATTCACTGCAGAGCATCCATTGGTGAACAAGTGATGCAATACAACATTTCTGATGAAGAAACAAACTCAGCTACAAATTGTATGAGCTGAGTGGGAGTACATTTTAAGCAAATTTTCATTTTGGAATGAACTGTTCCTTTAAGATGAGTGTGAATGACTGTGATGTACTTCAGTGTCACACTCTTGTCTGTATAAACTAGTTTGCTCGTGGCTGTAACAGACTGTGCTGACCTGTGCTCTTGTCTGTGTTGGATTTGTTGTGTTTTACTGTGCTGTTCTGTAACAGGCTGAGTTTCTTGCGGAGGCTCCGCAGACTCTGCAGGAAGGACGTCTCATGGGCAGAGAGAAGCTTTTGGACCTGCCTAAGAGCATTTAGTACTTCATCTCCACTCTGACAGTCCTGTGCAATTAAAAAACATATATTAGACCACTCATGAGAACAAATGAGCGCTGGCTAAAGCACTACGTTTTTTAGTTAATTAACATTATTACTTGTAGAACTTTTTATCAGACATTTTAGACAAAATATTATAAGATAAATAATGATTAAAATTTGATAAGTAAAATTAAATACATAATTTTGAACTTAAATGAAAATGTTATTTTTTTTTAGCTGAAATTTAAATTATTTTCATGTAGGTGCATTTTACAGAAGAATAGAGAATCCATTCTATTGTCCAGTCTTACAAACAAAGTTCAATGCTATTTCAGAGCTAAATTGCTCTGTCATTTGGACTGTCCACTGCAGATCTGGTTTAGTCTTGGACTAGATCTTCTCTGTGTTTTGGAAAAAGGCTCATATAAGAGCCTGGTGTTAAAACCAAAGGCAAACACCACAGTGGTTTCTCAGCGTGAAAAACTATTTCATATTTGCAGACTGAGCTGGAAGATGTTTTGTGAATGTGAAGCATGTTTATGAAGACAGCTTAACACAGCATTTGTTTTAATTACTAAACACATTATTATATTAACACAACATTGATTTTACCACGCTCAAGTTTTATTTAAAAGACTGAAGAAAAACATGATTTTATGAAGAAAGCAAATGTATTATTTTATGTATTACATACTATAATTTTAATCATTCAGCAATTGACCTTGAAGAACCATAATAAATAATAATAATAATAATAATAAAATGTTAAAATAATATTATATTATTACTAAAAATATTTTACATAGACCCTGTGGGACCTAGCCTACAATATAATAATAGAAGAGAATAGAAAAATATTAATGAATACACATTACAGAATTTGGATAAAGGCCCAATAACAAAAAAATCTCAACACAACAAATACAAATACTTTGTAAAAGTCCAAAAAATAAAGATTATCTTTATGTTTATTTATATTGTTTCAAAGTTACTTACTTGCCCCTGAGATGTGAAGAGTTGGCTTGTAAAAATGATCATGAATAAAACCTTCATCCTTATTATAACAGAACAGAAGTCCTCAAAATCCTCAGAATGTTGTTATTCCAGTTTGGTTATGTTGAACTCAGGCAAAAGTTTGCAGATGCTGTTTGAGTCCAGACTGAGTCTTTGCTTGTTTTGAGGTGTTTTCATCCCGCCCTTCATCTCTCGTGCCTCAAGCACATCTGCGCGCGCACGACTCTGACAGAACTCAAACGACAAAGAAATATAAAGGTATTTTAAAAAATAGGTCTACCAATATTTATACTCTATATAATTACGATACCAAATAATTTAAGAGGGGAATGTCATTTCCGAAAGAAATTAGGCCTATACCTTACACTGATAAATATTATATATATATATATATATATATATATATATATGTGCATGGTGAAGTAAATAATACAGAAAAATAAATATAATTTCTACATTAAATAATTTAGTTCAGGCAAGAATAAAAAAAAAAAAAAAAAAAAGAGTAAATTCAATATTAGTACTCAATTTAAGCTTATAGAATTTTACTTGGAATTGTTTGATATTTTTACAAAGATTATTTAAGTAAATATCAAAGTCATGATCCCATTGTTCCCATCATGCACTTGGGCATGAATAATTAATACGTTTTTTTTTTATGTTTTCGAGGTGCATTTACACTGTTTTATGGTTGTTTTTGTTGTTAGGTTAAGTAACTTGCTGTTTTATGAGTTTACAAACCGTGGCTGAGTGAAATGTACTTGATTATTGCAGGGTAAACTTGAAATAATTAACTAGAAATTACTCATCAAACTCTAACTGGACACGTTAAATTTACTTATTTCCCCTCAGGACAGACACGGACAGGACCACAGGACAGGGACCTCCAGAGCAGAACAGATAACGGAGGCCATGGCGAAGCTGGGAGCTCAGGAGGCCATGGTGGTGCAGGGAGCTCAGGACGCCATGGCAGGTGGTCTTTCATGGCCGTGGCCTCGGCCAGGCCACTCCAGCCGGAACCCTTCTACCCCCCAAAAAAAATTCCCTGGGGAAGTTAGGGGGTATCAGGAGCCCTCCGGGGCTAGACAAATAGGACAGCACATGACAGGACAGAAAAGCCCTCCGGGGCCAGACAGACAGGACAAGACATCCCACAGGAACAGGAAGCCCTCCTGGGTGAGCTAGGAAGCTGAGGCTTCCTCTGGGCATGACAAGGAGTCAGGGGCCCTCACAGGATCCCTCAGCAACCGCTTCCACTTCTGTGACAGGGGGGCAGGCGGCTGGGAATGGCCTCCACGGCCACTACAAGAAGAGCCGCTGCCCCAGACGAGTCTCCGTGGACAAGACCGACAAGACTAGATTAAAATGTTCCTGTGGGCACAACAAGACAAACACGGCACTCTTGGCTGTGACGTGTGGACTGGATCCACGGGGCTATGGTTAGCGGCGGCCGGCGGGCTTGAGTCAGCGGCGATCCGGCGGGCTTGAGTCAGAGGTGGGCCGGCGGGCATTGAGTCAGAGGCGGGCCGGCGGCATGATCTCCCTGAACGGCGGGCTCGGTGAACCGCGGACGGCGGCGTCATCTCCCGCGAACGGCGGGCTTGGGGGAGCGGCAACCCGGGAACTAGAGAACCAGCCGGCGGGCTTGGGATAGCCACAGCCGGTGGTGGATATCTCCCGTGATCGGCGGGCATGAGGCGTGATCTCGCTTGCCGCGAGAGACAAAACACAGGAACAAAACAAAACTAGAAAAAACGAACAAAACAAAACGAGGTGAAGGGGCGCCGCTTACGGTTAGGTCTGGTCTTCTATCACGGTGCACACAGCAGGGAGGAACAAGGACACACAGACGGGGACGTAAACTCAAATAATAGTCTTTAATAAGACTTCAGGGCTAGACAAGGCAAGGCTGACAGACGGGAAACACCGGGAGTAACGAGTAGACCAGACCAACTCAAACTGAACAGACAGGACTATAAATACACAGGTAAATCATAGATAACGAGACAAACACAGCTGGACACGAATTAACTAATGATCACACTTAACAAGGACAGGAAACAAACCAAATAAGGAAACATGAGGCAGGCACACATGACACACACAACAGAACCCTGACAATATCATTCTGAAGGTCTAAGCCTCAAGCATCGACGAAAGATCGCTGTTTTTCGATAGAAAGCTTATAAGGAATGTATTTCCTAAATTTGTGTAAGCAGTACACATCAAAACATTTATAAAAAAAACGCAGTACATACCAGATTCATCCTGATAATGACACACAAACGTATCCACTGCTGTAAATCCCAGTTTAGTTAGAGAGGTAAGGGTCCACGGAACAACATTCCATCAAGAACTTTTAGTCCAAAGAAACAATAATGTTGTAATTTGGATCTTTATTCCTTTGTTTAGGTTTCATCTCTTCAGTTATTGTTTGTGTCAGTTATGGAATAAATTATGCTCAAAAACAGCTTCTTGGTGGAAAAAAAAAATATCACAGTTTTGTAGCATACAGTCTCACAGACAGAATGAGACCATCCCAAAAAAAGTTAAAGATATTCTGAAGATTGTTTATCTGAATTCTGGCGCTCCCTCGTGACGCACCTGTCATCTGACGTAACTTAACGATCGTTTTTTTTTTTGCCAAATAAACCTTTTTTTTTTTCTTCTTCTTCAACAGTTTTCATATATGTTTGCGTGTTTTGTGGGGAATGTGACTGTATCTGTATGATTACCATCTGTATGGCTGATAATCAGCGTGTAATTGCTGACTGTTGACAGCTATCATGGTGAATGCAGTCTATATAAAAGGCCATTATAATGTGATTATTGACTATATGGGCCATCTGTATAATTGCCATCTGTATGAATGATCGTCAGCATGTGATTACTGATGTATGAGCAGCTATCTGTATGTCAGGATATCAGAGTATGTACTTGACATTCAAAGTTCTTTTTTTTATTTTTTTTCATCACTAAAAAATTATTCTTATTGTATTTTTCTAGTGCTCAAATAAATCACTTATACGATGTCTAGGATTCTGTCTACTGTTTTATAATTGAAAAACTATGCAGGAGTTTGTATAATGACTAAATAGCTTGTAGAACTCAATACATTTGGTAAATATTTTTCCTCAAATGGGGGGCCTAGAAAAATCTCAGAAAAATGGTTGCAGGAATCTCGTTTTTCATGGTATCTTCTTCAGATTTGAAATATAAACTCATGAGACATGTGACGTTCAACCCATTACTTTTCTGGTTTATATCTTTTCATAGAAACCAGGCGTTCATTAATCATCCACCTCAAACGTGTTCCCCATTTCTCAGAAATCACAGCTGTCACAGACGACGGCTTTTTAAATCCCAAACCCACCTCAGTTTCACTTCTTCAGCATTTTACAAGCGTGATTTCTCCCGGTGCTGCTCGTGTCGACGGTGTCTCGACTGGCTGGAGCGCAAAGCTAAAGTTAGTTTTTCATCTGTCATCCTCTCACATTAGCGAGGGGGAACTCAGGGGAATGAATTTAAAGCTCCCTGAATAACGAGAAAAGAAGCAGTCAGCTGTATCATGTTAAAACCGGACAGTTTTATATTAAGTTATCGTTTCATTGATTTTCTTAATAAGGGCGCCTGGAGGAAGTGTGGCGAACACTAATGAAAGAACAGAGGATGCTTGAATGCTGAAGCGAGACAGTGATGGATGGGCTCTCAGATGAATTTTGCTTTACAACTTTCATTTTTCCCGTCTGGATTTCTCCTATTCTCTTCTACAGGAGATGGATCAGTCCAGAAGCTCATTTAAACCCCCTTTGAATTTGATGTGCTTGTAAATGGTACGACCCCCAGTGTAGAAAACCATTAACTCCATAGTAAGAGCTTTCTCTCTCTCTCTCTCTCTCTCTCTCTCTCTCTCTCTCTCTCTCTCTCTCTCTCTCTCTCTCTCTCTCTCTCTCTCTCTCTCTCTCTCTCTCTCTCTCTCTCTCTCTCTCTCTCTCTCTCTCTCTCTCTCTCTCTCTCTCTCTCTCTCTCTCTCTCTCTCTCTCTCTCTCTCTCTCTCTCGCTCTCTCTCTCTCTCTCTCTCGCTCTCTCTCTCTCGCTCTCTCTCTCTCTCTCGCTCTCTCTCTCTCTCGCTCTCTCTCTCTCTCTCGCTCTCTCTCTCTCTCTCTCTCTCTCTCTCTCTCTCTCTCTCTCTCTCTCTCTCTATGAGGTTAGATAAAGAGTGCATTTCGAGAGAATCTACAGCAGAAGAGCAGGATGTTATAAGACTGGAATGACCCTGTTGAGAAGTCAGCATCGCAGTCTTCAGTGTAAGTGTGAGTTTTTTCCTCATTCTCTCACTCCATTCTCATCTGCATTTTACAGGAAGTTGAACTGCTGTCAGATTGGAGTTGATATTTTTTTAATCGTTTTCTTCATGGTTTACATATTTGATTACTGCATTCAAAAACATGACGGTCGTGTATCACTATAATTTTTTTTTAACAAATGATAATTAATATTTTGCATGAAGAATATGAAGTCTTCTTTGCATTGTGAAATTATCATGAGAATGAATTTTTTTTTTTTGGTGAAATTTATCTTGATTTGTTGTATACAGACATTATTTTTTACTGATTAAACAATAACAGTTGGCTCAAGATGGGATGATTTTCATTACTGTTTACTGTATTCGTTGTAGTTGTAATTACTGTATACTGTTTTTAAATAAGATCTGGATATTTTTGTATTATTTAAATAAAGTTTAATAATTTTTTAAGTTTTAATTATGAGCTTTTGCCTTTTTTAATCTATTTTTGTTTCGCTAAAAAATATTTTTATTTAAGTTTCGGTCCATATTTAACTTTTTTTTCATATTTAATTTTTTTAACAAGTTTAACAATGGCCCAATTTTAATATAAAGGAATTTTCCATATTGATTTTCCACAGGTGTTATACAGGTGTTTTATATAGTATCCTGGCAATACATTTTCTAATTTTATTTCTAATTCCAGTTGTTTTATTTTATTTTATTTTTTAAAGTTTAAATTTGTCATGTAATAGTTATATTTTAATTCAGCTTTATTTCAATAAACAATTTTTTTTTTAAAGTTTAACAACAATGCTAAATCAACATATTTTTTTTTAATATAAGATCAGCTATAAATAGCACCTTCCAGTATATCAGCTGCACATTTTCATAATTTACACTGTAATAACATAGAAAGATTAATATTAGGCTATTATACAGTGACTTTCTGCAGTGTTTTGATGATTTAGTCACTGTTATACTAATGTGGTATTTAATGTGATAAGACAAATAATAGTCTTAAAAACTTCACAAACTCAAAAGTGTATAGGCTTTGTAGACAGACTCCAGGTGTTTTATTGTAGTCATTACTTGTTAAATGGCCTATATCACTAGGACAATGATGCATTGGTGGTGAAAGTGCACTGAATAGTGTTCACCATGTGACAGAGATATTAATCTCAAAACACAGATGATTAACCCTAACCAAGCAACATATGTTGACTAATAATGGCATTTCTGTAAATCCTGACAATGAAATAATGAGCCTGTCTTTCTTTAAGTAACTAAAGTTATAGTTTTATTTTCTCCGTTCTAACACCCTGATACCATAACGTTTTCATTTATTCTGTTTCTTGACAGAGGATTCAGTAATGTTTTATTAAAGAGCGAGGCAGCGTGTGTCAGTGTTGTTGTATTATTCAGTTCATAGTTGTTTTTCTTTCAGTGCGCACTTGTGCTGTCTTTCTTATTTAGAGAAAGCATGACGGGAGTTTTGCGAGCCTCCAAACAGAGATCCGGTATGAAGCGACCTCGAAATGAGCCTTACAGGTACATCCACACACACTCATTTCTCACAGGCATATTTTACAGCTCATGTCATGAAGAAATATGAAACATCTGCTTCCCGAGGGCGTCTCCAGTCTCTTCCACTCATATTTTTGACACTGTGTCACTGTGCTTTTCTCACTCTGATTTTCTCATCTTTGTCTTTCTCTAGTCTATCCATCTTTTTTCAGCCCCTGCCAACATCAATTTTTCGGGTGTTTTTAATATTAGGCTCTGTTCTGTTCTGAGTTATGAGCTAGAGGACATTTCCAGTGCAATTACATTTGTATGAGGTATATTTTTGAAACTGTGACTGTGACTGTGAACTTTTGACTATCGGCATGAAGTCTGGTCCACAGCGTTATTTTCCCCATAAAAACCTAACGACTTTAATCCAGGAAAGAACTACAATGAAGCAGTGAGATTGATATAATCAAATTAAAAATGATGGAGAAATATAAAACTATTGGTTTAAATTAGTGCTGTCAGACGATTAATCGCGATTAATCACATACAAAATAAAAGTTTTTGTTTGCATAATACATGTGTGTGTACTGTGTGTGTGTGTATATATATATATATATATATATACACACATATACACACACATACAGTATATATATTGAAAATATTTACGTCTATATTTATATTCAAATAATTTATATTATAAATAAATATATTTAATTTATAAACATAACATATTTTTCTGAAATATATACATGCATGTGTGTATTTATATATACAAAATAAATATACACAGTACACATACATAAATTATGTAAACAAAAACTTTTATTTTGGATGCGATTAATCGTTTGACAGCACTAGTTTAAATATGTTGATTGTATGTCGAGAAACAATATCTACATTGATTGTAAAATATGCAAATGTACACAAACATTTAAGTAGTTTGGGAGCATATAGGGAGATTGACTCTATAACATCATTCACATTGCTTCATGGGATTGGGTTGGTGTTAAAGTGTTCTTTTGGTGCAATTGTCACAATTCACTGATTGGTGTTTTTTTTTTGCAGAATCATGGGTAATGTATTTTTTCACAGTTTACTGATTACATTAATACATTTATTAGTGTAGTTGTTATCAAGATTTTTACATCAAAAAACATAATTTAGAAGTAATAAGCTATTTTCTGTTCTGTTTTTAACCCCCCTCATCAGAACGCTCTGTTTGAACAGGCATGGTGGATTGTAGATTGTGATATAGGCTAAAAATGCATAAATATTTACATCAAATGATCTGTTTAATAGACAAAGCAATAGTGATCACTTAATGAAAACAGTTATTCACACTTGTGTTGTGACATTACTGTTGGATCCAATATAGTCGGCACAACATCATCTTTAAGTTTCACTCTTTCTGAAAATCCCGCGTCAAATTGTGATAAAAATCCGTGAACAAAGGACTGAGTTGTTTACTGACGCAGTCTGGATCTTTATTGAAACTAAAGTTCATCCACTCTCTCTTAATATTGGGATCAGATGGAAGACAGTGCAAAGACTATTTTTTCCACTGCTTGGCACTGAACAGCATCTCGTTTTCTTCGGAGCATCTTTATCGTTTCGTTTCTGCATAGACCTGCGTTTGCCTCATGTGAACATGCGTGAAACGGTGGGCGGGGCTAAACAGGCAGCGATGTCGAAGGAGGCGTTGATGTTTAACCACACTATTACATCATAAAGTGGTACATTCCACAAGCTGTTGTTTTGACAGACTGCCTTCAATATAAGCTGTTTAGACTAACGAGAAAGTGAGTTCTGAAACTTACAGGATGTTTTTTTTAGAAAAATGACCTCTTGTATATCAAAAGATCAAGGGAATTTTGGTTTCTCAGTTCATGACTCTTTAAAAATCACTTCCCCTAGAGAAAATGAATGGGATTTTACTTTCAAAACATACCTGTTGCACCCTATTAAGAACTGCCCACTTAGACAGGAAGAGAATGTCTGACAAAAAAAGTATAAAATTGAAGCTTTATAGACCTTAATTATGTTAGACATTTATTCAATCAAAAATACTATTTACATTTATGCCAGTAACTTTTAACCAGAATTGATTCAGTCTAGAAAAGTACACTGTAAAAAAAAATCCTTAAAATTTATGGTAAAAAAAACGGCAGCTGTGGTTGCTAGAATTTTACTGTAAAAAAATATTTTAGCAACATTTTAGGTTTTATGGTTTTAACTTAAATTTACAGTTAAATACCGTAATTTCATTAACCTACTGAAGTACTGAAATCTGTTTTGTATCTTTGTAATACACTGATAACCACCAAAAGCAGGTGAACAAATGAATGAATGAATGAATGATGCATTTATATAGCGCTTTATTGTGTATTGCCATACACCCAAAGCGCTTTACAATCATGTGGGGGGTCACTCCTCAACCACCAAAAGCAGGTGGTGATGAGAAAGTCACATGATGAACCAAAGCCTATCACAAGCAGCTTTTAAATATTAACATATATAGAAGGTGCACAGTGTAATTCACACAAACACTAAACACCATCATGGTAACACACATGAAACTGAAATAATGCAATAAATATTCATTTAACAACATTAGATGTAACATACAACCCTAATGTACAAAACTGATAAGAAAAAAACAAGAAGAAACATAGTTATTACAAAAAATAAAAAATAAAAACATCAGATTTGAAATGTAACGCATGGAATTCTGGGAATGTCAATTCATGGTTATTCACTGTAAATTCTATGTTCTTTTTCACTTCCAAATACGATATACTACTGTAAAATAATAATACCGGAAAAATGTCCAATACAGTTTTTCACCGTATATAGTAGGGGAACTTACCGTTAACCATTTAAAAGGTTTTTACGGTAGCATTTTTACAGTCTTTTACCATTAAATTCACGGTCATTTTATACAGTAATGCTAAAATGATTTAGACCTCTTACAGCTCAAATATTGCACATTTTATACACAATTATGAGCTTCACATATAGCTTTTAAATCCTCCAAAGGAAATTAAACTGAATGCAAATCATTATCATCTTGTTTCATTTTATACATATTTCTTTTGCATTAACTATGCAAACTATCTTGACAGATGGCTTGTTGTTATATGGCTGTTTAATGGCTACTACTACTGTACAGTGAGTGGCTGGAGCTCAGCAGACTGAGGCATTGTGGGAACAAGCTGTTAATGATCTCTGACTGGCTCAGGTCAGACTAACTAGCCTGGGAACAATCCAGCACTGCCAGAATAAAGACTCAGCATTCAGTTTCAGATGACAATTTTATTATGATTATTTGCAAAATGTTATAAGACTAAGGGTTCTATTAGTAGTAGTGTTTGCATTTGCAAAATGCTTGTTGTTCTTAGGTTTAGAAGACAAAAAAAACATTAAAATTGATTGAAAGTAACTTTAAAGACATTTATAATGTTACAATATATTCTATTTTACATCAATGTTCTATTCTTTCTGAAACCTGATCACAACTGTTTTGAGCACTGATAATAATCAGAAATGTTTCTTGAGCAGCAAATCAGGATATTAGAATGATTTCTGAAGAATCATGTGACACT
The DNA here is from genome assembly GCA_027422415.1 of Schizothorax lantsangensis. NCBI lineage: Eukaryota > Metazoa > Chordata > Actinopteri > Cypriniformes > Cyprinidae > Schizothorax > Schizothorax lantsangensis. The sequence continues at coordinate 7,334,454 of CM049854.1, read as the reverse complement.
GAAGACTGGAGTAATGATGCTGAAAATTCTTTAGCTTTTAATCGCAGAAATAAATTACATTTTACAATATATTCAGACAGAAAACAGTTATTTAAAATTGTAATAATTTTTCACAATATTTCTGATTTACTGTATTTTCATTCAAATAAATGCAGTCTTGGTGAGAAGAGAATTGTTTCAAAAATATTGAAAAAATCATACCTATCACAATTTTTAATTTATGTTATTCATCATGACTTTTTTGGAGTCATTAAATTTAGACTTTTGTTGAAAATGGTATTAAAAAAATCAAAACAGTTTGAAACACAATACAATGCATACATTTCTAAAACTTTCTAAGACTTACACATATTTGTTATTAACTGTGATAAAACTATATGAATGCAAGGACCAGTATGTAATAGACTACATTTAAACTGTAGCACTTGAAGCCAATTCTGATTTGTTGACTATTATAATTTTTTTTGGACCAACTTACATCTTCTTTTAAAGGTGACCCATATCCGATATCTGCATTTACACTAAACACTGAGAAACAACCCATGGTAGACATACTGAACCAGAAACAGGGTTGCCAGGTCTGAGAAACAAAACCAGCACAATTGTGCTTTTTTATATGTGGTTTTCCTCTCTGTCAGGGGTTCCACTTTAACCCACAAACGAAAAAATAACCTGTGACAACAGTGTAAAAGTAGTCCAATTCCACAGGAAAACCACAGATTTGGCAACGCTACCCAGAAAACATCTATCTGAGTTGATGTCAATTGCCACCGTTGCTTTTTCAATGATGCCCAGCTCACATTGACGAGAATATCTGACCTGAGAACCCAATTTGAGAATATCTTTGAGAATTTTCCTGCTTATATGTTATCATATCCGATCTGTGGCACATGGGAGGGAAAAAAAAACTGGATTTGGGTCACCTGAACCATGTAATGTAAATGCGGCCATAGAGACTTGGGCCCGAACATATTAGCAACTGCATAGCAACACTCTGGCAACCTGTCACGATATGCTGGTGACTGTAGCAGCATTCACGTATACAAACATCTATGATAAACACTGTTTATATACTGTATTACAGAACGAATTGAATGTCCTTTATCTACCCACAATGCACTCAAAGAAGTACAAGGTCTATAATGCAGGAGACAGGTCGGGACTGCAGGCAGGCCAGTCAAGTACCCGTACCCTCTTCCTCCGCAGCCAGGACTTTGTAATGTGTGCAGAATGTGGTTTTGCATTGTCTTGTTGAAATATGCATGGACGTCCCTGGAAAAGATGTCTTCTTGAAGGCAGCATTTGTGCTCCAAAATCTCTATGTACTTTTCAGCATTAATGGTGCCATCACAGAAGTGCAAGTTACCTTTGCCAAGGGCACTGACACAACCCCATACCATGACAGACCCTGGCTTTTGGACTTGTTGCTGGTAACAGTCTGGATGATCCTTTTCTTCTTTGGTCCGGAGCACACGGTGTCCATTCCTCCCAAAAAATACCTGAAATACTGATTCATCTGACCACAGTACACGTTTCCACTGTGTGATGGTCCATCCCAGATGCCTCCGAGCCCAGAGAAGTCGACGGCGCTTCTGGACACTGTTAACATAGGGCTTCCTTTTGGCACAGTACAGTTTTAACTGGCATTTGTGGATGTAAATACGTATTGTGGTACTTGACAAAGGTTTGCCAAAGTAGTCCTGAGCCCATGTGGTGATATCGCTTATAGATGAATGACGATTCTTGATGCAGTGCCGCCTGAGGGATCGGAGATCACGGTTGTTCAGCTTAGGCTTGCGCCCTTGTCCTTTACGCACTGAAATTCCTCCAGATTCCTTGAATCTTTTAATTATGTTATGCACTGTTGAAGGTGCAACTTCACATACAAGGGACCTCCATCCTTATACGTATGACTATCTCGTGTACGCAGCTGCTTATTTGTTGGTAAGACCTCTTGTTAAGTGTTTTAGACATCACACCAGGAATTTTGCTATTTGTTCCACTCTTCATTTCAATCTCATATGAATAAATTACTTTTAGAGGCCTTTTGGATTTTTACATTAGATTGTCTGACGTATCCGTCATTTCTTTAATTGGTTATGGGTTTGATGGTAACCTACTGCGGTCAGATGCTGGCTTTTTATGTTAGTGTTTTGATTTATTTGTTTGGGCTGCATTAGTCACCTGTGCGCATATCGATTTGATTCAACACAACCCCTTTGTATTTTCAATATGCTTCTATTGTTTTTTAGTCTATCTGCATGCACTTTGAAACAAATCTCTTCCTATCCCATTGTAAACATTTCAATAATTTTCTCACGTATTTGGGCAAACTGGCGATCCTCGGCCCATCTTTGCTCCTAAAGGACTAGACCTTTCTTGGATGCTGCTTTTGTACCAAATCATAATTACAATCACCTGTTGACATCAACTGTTTCAAATCACATCATTATTTAACCAATTTACCTCATTACTAGCCCTAAATTGCTCCTGTCCCAACTTTTTTTGGAATGTGTTGCAGGTCTGAATGACAGGAAAGGATGTATATTTACAAATGACATGAAGTTGACCAGACAAAACATGAAATATTTTGTGTTCATATTGTCTGCAATGAAATACAAGTCAAAGTAAATTTAGAAATCACACTTTCTTTTTTTATTTGCGTTTTCCATACTGTCCCAACTTTTTCTGATTTGGGGTTGTATGATAAACACTGTTTATATACTGTATTACAGAATGAATTGAATGTCCTTTATCTACCCACAATGCACTCAAAGAAGTACAAGGTCTATAATGCAGTTTCACAGTCCATTTAATCTCATTTACTTTCCTAAGCATCCTACCAGCACTTAAACACACACTCTCTCTCTCACACACATACACACACACACGCACGAGCGTGATGGGAATTTACTCCACTTATTTGCATAATGTTATAGAGCGGCTTTGACTGGCGTCTTCTCTCTTGGCTCTGGGCTCCATATGACTCACGCAGCTGCTTATTTGCCTCTTGTTAAGTGTTTTCACACACCAGGAAATTTGTTCTCTATTTCAATCTCATCAGAAGATCTGACGTCTCATTGGTTATGGCCTGCGGTCAGATGCTGTTGTTACTGCATTAGTGTGCGCTGAGATTCAACACAACCCCTGGATTCTATCTGCATTTTAAACACCCTCCCGTAGGGCCAAGCATCCCGTCGTAGAGAGAAAACCTCTGAAAAGATGTTTGGCAGCATGCATTAGTGTGGCACACAGGGGTTTCTCTAGTGGCCATTTTTTTGCTTGGAGATGTGTGTGTCTGCCATAACAAAAGTCTAAATTTAACCCTCTACGGTGCACTTTGTTGCCTCGGGCTAACAAACCCGTTTTCTTCACTTCGGAAGCATATAAGACAGCAAAAAAAATGATTCACGAGGGATTACTTTTAATAAAAAAATGGGACGTGTTTTTTTTTTCTCAGCGCTCATTTTATAATGTGTACTGTGTCAGGGATGAACACTTTTGCTCTGCAGCACTGCTCACTGAAAACGTACTCTTCATAAATACGATTCATATTTGTCATGAGTGAACAGATGCAACTGAATGAATATGAATGCAGACACAATAGAAAATAGCTACTGCAAATACTTCAAATAAGTTCAGTTTACGTATTTTAACAAATATGTTAGATTTTATTATATTATATATTATTAAATCATCTTTCTTTTAGTATTGCCTTACCATTAAATTAAAATGTAAGTAAATGTAAGTATCTGTTCTGTTGGATTCTGTCATTCTGGCAGTGAGTGAAAAATATGCATGACAATGTTTAACGTAATAACCTCTTTAATATCTGTTATTTTTAACATTGTAACATTTTTCTACTATTTAACATAATATTCTTACATTAGTTGAAAAATTCAAATAGGTACATATGAATAAATACAAAGTTCTGTCATGAAACTCCAGATGGTGCAGGCTGATCGGTTATAACTCTGATAATATCACATCATTATTCACATGGCACAGCTGATTGGTTTCTTTTCACATCAACAGCCAATGAGCTCACTGCTCAATGTCAAATACTTGGCTTGTGCTTGCTGTAGCAGTTGCAATGCACTTCAGAAACCCTCCACCTTCCCCAGCTCCACCTGTATAGATCTGCTGCAGGGTAATCTCATGTATGTTATATATGGGGTTTATTTCACATATGTTATATGTGCAGCAGCAGTATTTTTTCTGTATATTACCATGCTAAACTCTCTGAGAGTTGTCATGACAGAAATATAAATATTTGCATAAATAAAAATCTGTCTTGCCATACAATGAAAGCTTATTCACCACAGAATAAAAATATCAAGAAGGTAATTGACATTTTATCTCACAATTCTCAATTTTTTTCTTGTAATTTTAAGTTTATATACCAGAATTCAGACATTTTAGAATTGCAAGTTTATATCTCACAATTGTGAGTTTAAAGTTTACTAGCTTTCCCCCCCTCAGAACTGGGAGTTTAAATATTGCTATTGTGAGTTTACACACATTGCTCACATTGCTTACGGCGCATTGCTCACAAGGCTATAGTTGCCAATTTAAATTAGATTTTTACATATTCTTATAAAATGTGAGTGGTGCAAACGCTACTGCCCCAATTTTTGGGTGGTTGTCATGTTGATGCTAAGTGGTTGCTAAGACATGTTGAGTGTTTTTAGCGTGAGTGTTGTGGTTGGTTACTAGGGCGCTGCTATGTAGTTGTTAGGGTGTTATGTGTAGCCTAAGTTATTAGGAGTGGGGGGGAAAATTGATACAGCATAGTATCGCAATATTTTCTGCGGCAATACTGTATCGATAGACTTACGCCATCTCGTATAATAAAAGATCGCCATTATACTATTTGGTAGAATAATAAAATCAATTTCTTTACAGTCCACTAGATGGTAGTGTTGAGTTTTTTCTGGTGAGGTCAGCTGGGTCACCTTCAGCATGCAGCAAGTAAAATAAAGATGGTGGCGCAGCATCGCGGAAAATTATCAGGAAAGACCCGTCTGCGTTTAAATCGGATGTAAGACTGTTTTATTTATTTTTAATTTAACAGTAATTTACTTTCAAAAGCCCCACTTGCTGAAGGGTCTGCACAACTTTTTTGCACAAGTTCAAGTTTCATTGTTCAAAATACCTGTAATAGTGCATACCTGTTTGGTGGACTAGATTAGACTGTAATACAAATACTTGAGTTTGCCAGGTGCATGCAACATTTCTGACATGTTTTCATGAAAGTGTTGGTCAGTTTGTCTGTTTAACAATCCCATTTTTCACTGCAGCAATAAAATTGAAGTGAGATAAACAAACTGAGAAATGTTCTTTTTAGTTAAAACAGATGTTGCCAAAGTTTTCTTTTGGGGACATAATTTGACGTTGGAAAAAGGTAATAAATTGCAATATATCGGAGAATATCGCAATATATTTAAAATCGCAATAATATTGTATCGTGACACAAGTATAGTGATAATATCGTATCGTGATTCCCACCCCTACAAGTTATAAGAGCCCACCCTCACGTCTTCAGGACTTTCTGTTGTCTAGATATGGTTGGGTTCCTCAGTTAATGGTATTGTTTGGTATTTATGGTAAATCTGTCTGACTCCATTGAAAAGGAATAAATGAATAAATGACAATGAAGTTTACTTAGGTTTAGGGTTTGGTTCAAATCACTCACCCTAATAAATGAGCAACAGTTTGAGTGATAGCACTGTTAAAGAGGTTCAGACACACTGGGACTGAGAAGCGTTTGAGGCTCAGATCTGCAGCTGAGAGCAGGTTATTTTAAGAGCTGGATGTCACTATCGTAAGTCTCTTTTATCCTGCAGCTTAGAGCAGCAATCTGACCCAGTCTGATCCCATTGCAGTCTAATGTATATCTCCCTCAATCACCGTAGTCCTCCGAGGCAAAGTAATTTACAGCTCCCTATCTGTGGATCAGAGAATCTCTCTGGACTGTGTTGAATCCAGGGAAAACTGTAAGGGCCATGAAACAGTGGAACAGGACCAATATACTATTTGAACAGCACTTTCAATCTCAGAGCAAAGCAGAAACACACAGGTGATCACGCAACAGCACAATGAATGTTTGCTCATTAATTCATAAACTTGTGATGTTTTGTCCTGTTTACATATTTTAAGCTATTATATGTATTTTCTTTTTCAGTTAATTGGATATGTATATACCATGGAGACCAATTAAGTTGATGGAGACAAATGGGAACAGGAATGCTGTATACTGTTCATATGTGGATATGGTTATTGTAGCAATAAAAACATGTAAAGGTGCAATCCACCCAACTACCAAAATATCCATCAGTCAACCAACCAGCCAACTACATACCAACCTACCTATCAATCAATCAGTCCATCAGTCAGTCAGCTCAGCAACCTATAAATCAGTCAGTCATTCAATTAATCAATCATAGACTAACCAACAATCAAATTATGGAAGAAGAAATAGAAGATAGAAGAAATACCTAATCGAGAAGGATATATCAGCTGCATATGTGGGCAAAAATGATAGAACAGACACTGTTATAGCAGTTGAATGATTTAGGCCCAATCCCAATTCAAATTTTTCCCCCTCCCCCTTTCCCTTTCCCTTTCCCTCTCCCTCTCCCCCTCCCTCTCTCCCCCTCCCTCTCCCTCTCCCCCTTGTCCCTCTCCCCCCCTCCCCCTTTCCCTCTCCCTCTCCCCCTCCCCCTTTCCCTCCCCCCCTCCCCCTTTCCCTCTTTCCCTTTCCCCTTCCCCTTTCCCTCTCCCCCTTTCCCTTTCCCTCCCCCTTTCCCTCTCCCCCTCCCTCTCCCCCTCCCTCTCCCCCTCCCTTCCCCCTTCCCTCTCCCCCTTTTCCCTCTCCCTTTCCCCTGATTCCCCCTCCCTCTTCTATCCCCTTTCCCTTTCCCTTTCCCTTTCCCCTTTCCCACTTCCCTTTTTTTTCCCTTTCCCTTTCCCTTTACCCTAAATCCCTCCCCCTCTCCCTCTCATCTCCCCCTTTCCCAATCAAAGTTCCCTTCCCTTCCCTTCCCCTGCCCTCACTTGAACACTTATACAGGAAGTACATTAAAATACAGGAGATACGTCATGTAAGTAGACAAGTGGTCAAGTGCAAAGACCACAGATGTGGGTATTTGGACAAGCCCTCAGTCTACCACTAAACCTTCTGACTGTTCTCTCAAATAACCAACCAGCCAGCCAACCAATCAATATATTAGTCAATCTACCAATTAACCTACTGTCCGTTTAATAAACCAGCCAGCCAACAAGCCAATCCATCACACTTTACTGTTTTAATTTACTGTATTGTGCTGTATTTAATTAAAAAAAATTCACTCAACCAACCAACAAATCAATCAGTCTATTAATCAGGCAGTCAGCCAGTCAATTAACTGACCAGTCATTCAACCAGCCAGACAACCAACCAACCAACCAATCAATCAGTCTATTAATCAGTCAGTCCAGTCAATTGACCAGTCATTCAACCAGCCACCCAGTCCAGTCAGTCAGACAGTCAATTAACTGACCAGTCATTCAACCAGCCAGACCCAACCAACCAACCAATCAATCTCTATTAATCAGGCAGTCAGCCCAATTAACTGACAGTCATTCAAAGCCAGACAACCGAACCAGTACCAGCCAAAATCAATCAGTCTATTAATCAGGCAGTCAGCCAGTCAATTAACTGACCAGTCATTCAACCAGCCAGACAACCAACCAACCAACCAATCAATCAGTCTATTAATCAGTCAGTCAGACAGTCAATTAACTGACCAGTCATTCAAGCCAGACAACCAACCAACCAACCAATCAATCAGTCTATTAATCAGTCAGTCAGACAGTCAATTAACTGACCAGTCATTCAACCAGCCAGACAACCAACCAACCAACCAATCAATCAGTCTATTAATCAGTCAGTCAGCCAGTCAATTAACTGACCAGTCATTCAACCAGCCAGACAACCAACCAACCAACCAATCAATCAGTCTATTAATCAGTCAGTCAGACAGTCAATTAACTGACCAGTCATTCAACCAGCCAGACAACCAACCAACCAACCAATCAATCAGTCTATTAATCAGTCAGTCAGCCAGTCAATTAACTGACCAGTCATTCAACCAGCCAGCCAGCCAACCAACCAACCAACCAATCAATCTGTTAGTCATTCAGTCAGTTAACTAATTAACCTACTGACCAGTCATTCAAATGTTGTCACTTTTAATATTATTACATGAACTAACAATGAACAGTTCATTGTTAATTCATATTTGTTCATTAATGTTAAATTATACTTAAAATGCTAAAATGTATATAGAAATTAACATGAACCAAAAATATGAAATTAGTTCATTGTTATTTCATGTTAGTTAGTGCATTAATTATTGTTAACATATAGAGCATTATTGTAAAGTGATATCAGATTGCTTAACTATTTTGTACATTATCTGCTTCAAAACAAAATGAGTTTTTCACCCATATCCAGTCAGCACATTAGAAAATGTCTGAGTCACTGGTATATGTGCTGCTCAATTCTCCAATTCAAATTAGTATTGTCATACTAATATAAATTATTATTTATGATTTATTGCTTATGCGTGATCCAAAGCCAACCGCATTTACAGATTTCACTTCTGTGGACGCAGCAGTATATTTCAGTTGTGGGGCTTGTCATTATTTTCCCGTTCATCTGAAATGCCCATGTTTTGATTTTTAACCGTGCTGAAATAGCAAAAGATTTCCTTCCACTCCATTAACCTCCATCCCGCTTCTGTGATCCCGATTCATTTCAGCCAAACCACTTTCCCCCTGTGTGCACACTCGATCTGAATTAATCAATCTGAATTACCTCAGGGAAAGAATCAATCATGATCAGGACAAGTGAGCAGTTTCAGTTTTACACTGTTCAATACTGTCTGTTCAGTGAATTTGTCCCAGCGCGCTGTTTAACACCTTCTGTCCTGCAAGGATTTACACAGCGAATTTAGTTAACAACAAACAGATGTGCTAATGATACAGCAAACAATTTCTGCGAGCTGCAATGATAGATCAGAATGCTTGTGCCAATTCAATATTGTTTTATAAAGCTAAACCTCATAAAGAGAGATATTATTGCCGGATGATGTCTTTATGGCCCCTGCTGTTCTACAATTTATTGAACAGCCAGATAATCCATCTTCGCAATAAAATGAAAGCTGATATCTGTCCAGATGTACATGAATGACCGTTGATAGAAGCGTATACAGTGAAGCGTTTGATTCAGATGCGTGTGGCGCTCGCCTCTCTCTCTGTGAGCCATCAGACAGAGACTGAACTCTGGATAATGAAGCTTGTCTGAGAGATCAGCCTGTCACTTTAGAACAAAATCTCATTAGTTTTAAGAGACCTCTCCATGTGGCGTGTGATCCCATTTCCTTCACTGAGAGAGAGAGAGAGAGAGAGAGAGAGAGAGAGAGGGAGGAAAGACAGCAGGAGAATGTATTAGCATTTTAACAGTATGCGGTTATGGAGCTGTGGCGTAGTGGTTAGCACTCATGCTCCAGACGTGTCAAGCTGTGATGCTCGTGTGGAAAACTCAAGTTTGATTCCAGCCTGCTTTGTGTCTCAGTTTTTCTGTGCAATAACTGTTTTTGTATCGTAGTGATGAAAATCATCAAAATAGGTAGGACAGACAATTTTTATTTTAAAACACATGTACCACATTCTTAAATATTAATTAATTAATTATTTTTATTAGTGTTGGTTTATGCATGGGGCTTTGAAAACTTTTATTATCAGGAAAAGTTTCAGTTTCGACTCTAAAAATGTCATACACACACACACGCACACACACACACACACACACACACACACACACACACACACACACACACACACACACACATGTATGTATCAGCTTTGCATAAATTACATTTTATCATATATTAAAATAGTAAAGTAAAAGTAATAGAGTAGTTATTTTAAATTAGAATAATATTTGAAAATCAGTGAAATTTTAGTATAAATTAACATAGTTTTTATTATTATTTGGAATGTTTTGCCATTTTTATTATTGTCTTCATAAGTCTTTATAGTTTTTAATTAGAGTTTTATTTGTTTTATGACAGTTTAAATTAATTACTAAATTACAATGGCAAATAAAAATCTAGAGGATATATATACATATTTTATTTCAGGTTAAATGTATTTTATTTCAAGTAATGAAAAAGTTTTTTTTTGTGTGGTTTTTAGATTTCATTTTAGTTTTTGTTAACTAATACTAATAACAATATTAGTGATTTTGAATCATTTTTTAGTTAACAATTTTAGTTAAGGTAATTTTGTGGTGTTTTTGTCATTTTTACTATATATATATATATATAGAATAGAATATTTTTTTATTTGTCACATACACGATTATATAGAGAATATATAACCAGCAGTGAAATATTTAAACCCATCTTGTTGAGCTGTTGGGGGTTCAGCAGTGGGGGTTCAAACACCTCAGTCAGTTGTGGTATTGAAGGAGGAGAGAGCGCTGGTTATTCACTCCCCCACCAACAATCCCTGCTGGACCTGAGATTCGAACCCACAACCTTTGGATTACGAGTCCGACTCTCTAACCATTAGGCCACGACTTCCCCTTAAAATTCCCCTTAAAACCCCTTGTGTGTGTGTGTGTGTGCGTGCAGTGCTTTTTTCATGATATCAGGACACTTTATGTACCCACCCAACATATTTAACTTTGTACCCCCAAGATCTCAAATTTAAAATGGTAAAATATGGTAACCACACTCTTACTCCTTGCGGAAAGCCTTATGTAACTATAACTAAAATTTGTAATTTAAGCAATTTAATTTAAAAACCATAATGTTTAATAATCTGACTCCCAAATAGAAACTGCAGCACTTTCTTTAGCTGCAGAATCAGTGTGGTCCTGCTTCTGCCTTTATTTCTGTCTGGTCCCGTCTCTTTCGATCCTAGCCCGTTTTCCTAATTGCATGCTCCATCACACTCTTGACACCAGCAGCAGATTTCTCCCAATCTCTCATCTCCTGATATCTCTCTCCGGTCACAAACCGCTAGGCCTCAGGGCATAATGGGAAAAGTCTCCTATTTCATAGACCCTGCTAATCTTTAAATAAAAGCTTAGCAATTTTTGAAAAAGCTCTTTGTTGCCAAGTTTTGCCGGAGACGTTCGCAGCATGCCGAGGATGTGACAGAGCAGATAAAGTTGGAGACGTAGAGTGATCAGTAAAGTGCCATGCCGCTAATGTATGTATCATGCAGAGGCTGCGGCTGGCATGCATAATTAGCTGTGATGTTCTTCAGTCGCGGAACAGGAAGTAGGCCAGGGCCTGCCAATAATAACCGTGCCTTGTGAATCAGAAGAAAATCTTCATGCCATACTTATTTCTTTCAAATCACTTATCTGGTTTTCATTTTCAGGGTTTTCGACTATCAACATGTTCCGAGCATCCCATGTGACTTTGCATCTTTTCGACGGATATGTTCATCGCCCTCTTCGTCTTCTGCAGCCCTGCGGCAAAGCAGAGAAAAACCTCAGAGCAGACACAAGTCCAGGAGCAGAGGAATCCAGCGTAAGATGCACTGATATATGTCAAAGCTCAAGATAAAGACCTCATGAAATCAAAATTGAAGTTTTAGCATATGTTCATGGAACAGGTTTTTTTTTTAATGTAACTACTTGTTTTAGAATGTTTAGAGTAACATTCCCAAAATATCTGCAAAATATTTAAATGAATGTTTGCATAACCAAGAAAAAAAAAAAAGCATTTTTAGAAATTGACATTTTGAATGTTCAAAGAATTGAACAAAGAATGTTCAAACAACATTCAGAAATAACTTTTCCATAACTCACTGGGAATGTTAGCAAAACATTGGTAGAACATATTTTCCAGTCTAGTTGGGAAACCTGTTTGGACACAATTGTAATTTTTCATCTGTTACAGTTTGTTTTACAAACAATACACTTTAAAATGTAGACAGCCTCAAGCTGTTGCAGTGACCGATACGTGACAAGGTCAAGCCCCTTCGTAGAAACATATTTGTCCAAACAGTGACAGATGAGAGCAGGACAGAATAGAACAGTTAGGAAACCCATTTGGAAACGTACTCGGTTACTGTCGTAACCTCGGTTCCCTGAGATACGGAACGAGTACTGCGTCTTGATAAAGACGCATATGGGAAAAAGCCTTTTTTCTCCTGAACTGAAGTCTTATTCAATCACGCAGTGAAACTGCACGACTATTGGTTCGAACGAAAAAACGAACCAATGGGTCGGCAGCGGAGCTGCACGAACCTATGGCGACGATTCCCGCCAGATCCCGCCAGATCCCGCCAAAATGGGCGGGGCATCTGGCTATATAAGCGGTCGTTTCGCCATAGGATCCTCAGGTTACTTCGACTGAAGCGACGACTGAGTCGTGCAGCTACCTGGCACGGCAAAGTACGCAGTACTCGTTCCGTATCTCAGGGAACCGAGGTTACGACAGTAACCGAGTACGTTCCCTGTCGATACTCCACTCGTACTGCGTCTTGATAAAGACGCATATGGGAACTGAATTTAATCACGCCGTGCTAGGGTAGATGAACGACTGTATATACCTCCATAAGCATAAATGCCCATAGGGAAGTAAGTAGTATACTTCAGGCTAAAGCGAGCTAAACTCATAGAGGTCATGCTCGGCCTGGATGATCGTTCCATATGACTCCTGTATACTCAGTTAACCCGAGTATGCAGGGTGCCAATCAGAGAGCCTGAGCGCATTGCGGTCAAGAAATCTCTGACAGGATTGTTCCCACAGCGTATGTATACAAGCTCATCTAAGCAGAGAGGACTCTGGCCTGTAAGGCCGGTATGTCCAGGTTATAAAACCTAGCAAATGTGGACGGAGTGGCCCAGCCAGCCGCCGCACAAATCTCTGTAATGGACACACCGCTAGACCACGCCCATGACGAGGCGATGCCTCTAGTCGAATGGGCTCGTACTCCAATGGGGCATTGCAGGCCCAAAGAAGAGTATGCCAGCATGACAGCATCCACTATCCACTTAGAGAGTCTCTGCTTCGTGACCGGATGCCCTTTGGCGCGGTTACCGAAGCTAACAAAGAGCTGTTCCGTACGCCTAAAGGGGGCGGAACGCTCAAAGTAGATTCTCAGAGCTCTGACAGGGCATAACAAGGATAAACTCCCGGTCCTCCTCAGACGGAGGAAGCGCGGAGAGCGTGATGACCTGAGCTCTGAACGGGGTTGAAAGTACCTTAGGTACGTAACCATGCCTTGGTTTCAGGACAACCTTGGAGTCGTTAGGCCCGAATTCCAGGCAGGCAAGGCTAATAGAGAGCGCCTGCAGGTCTCCAACTCGCTTAACCTCTAGTACAGAGCAGTTTTCAGGAAAGCCGGAGGTTCGTAGACTGTAGCCTCAAAGGGAGGGCCTTTCAAGGCCCTCAGTACAGGGGCAGATCCCATGTAGGGACAGTAAGGGCCGAGGTGGATTCAACCTCCTGGCTCCCTTCAGAAAACGGACAACTGAGTTGTCTCTGCCTACCGACTGGCCCACTATAGGGGCATGAAAGGCCGCTATAGCTGCTACGAACACCTTGAGTGTAGAGTGAGAACGTCCTTTATCTAGCAGTTCCTGCAGAAAGGACAGAACCACCGCTAACTCAGAGGTAGAGGGGTTTTCACCACGGTTGAGGCACCAAGTGGAGAAAACAGACCACTTAATGGCGTAGAGGCGTCTCGTAGACGGGGCTCTAGCCTCAGAAATGGTGTTTAACACTCGCTCTGGGAGGCCAGTAGGCTCCCGTTGAGCGGCCAAATGTAGAGAGCCCACAGCTCGGGTCGAGGGTGCCATATTGTTCCGTTCGCCTGAGAGAGGAGATCCCGTCTCAGGGGCACGGGCCAGGGGCTGCTGTCAGTAGCTGAGTCAGCTCTGACAACCAAGGTTGGTTCCTCCACAAGGGGGCCACCAATAGCACCTTGTGACCCTGTTCCCTGACACGCCTGACGACCTGTGGAAGCAGGGCGATCGGGGGGAATGCATAAAGGAGGAGGTTGGGCCAGTCGTGGGCCAACGCGTCCCTGTCCTTCGAATAATAAGTTGGGCAGTGAGAGTTGTCTTTGGAGGCGAAAAGGTCTACTTCTGCCTTGCCAAAGGTCTTCCAGATCTTCTGAACGACCTGCGGATGGAGCATCCACTCCTCTGAGGGGACATTGCTCCGAGATAACATATCCTCTCCTTGGTTCAGTCTGCCCGGCAGGTGTGCTGCCCTCAGCGAGCGCAGGTTGAGCTGAGCCCATTCCAGAAGGCGCTCTGCCAGAATAAAGAGGCGCTTCGAGGAGACACCTCCCTGGTGATTTATATAGGACACCACGGACATGTTGTCTGAGCGAATCAGCACATGGCGTCCTATTAGGTCCGGCAGGAAAAACTGGCAGGCTCGACAAACTGCTAGCATTTCCAAGCAGTTGATGTGGAAGCCGCTCTCCGCCTTCGACCAATGGCCGAAGGTCGGTTTGCCTTCGCACAGCGCCCCCCAACCTGTGTTGGAGGTGTCTGTCGTGACAACTTTCCTGGTGTGGACCAACCCCATGGCCACGCCCTTCTTCATCCACTGTGGGTTCTTCCAGGGGGTCAGGGCTGTCACACAGGCCTGATTCACCCTGATATGCAAGCGTCCGTGACGCCATGCGTTGTGTGGAACCCGTGGTTTCAACCAGCGTTGAAGGGGGCGCATGCGGAGCAGGCCCAGCTGTAACACTGGTGATGCTGCGGCTATAAGGCCCAGCATTCTCTGAAACACTTTGAGTGGGCGAGCGGTGTCGCTCTTGAAGGTGGCCGCGAGTTTCTGAATGGCCAGAGCGCGTTCTGGCGCTATCACCGCTCTCATGCGAGCTGAGTCCAGAACTGTACCCAGGAACGATACTCGTTGGCTGGGAGACAGTGCGCTTTTGGCGAAATTGACCCTGAGCCCCAGGCGCTCTAAGTGGCTGAGGATGAGGGTTCTGTGTGAAAGTAGTTCCACCTCTGACTGGGCCAGAATGAGCCAGTCGTCGAGGTAGTTGAGAATGCGGATTCCCATCTTGTCTCAGAGGGGAAAGAGCCACGTCCATGCACTTCGTAAAAGTACGGGGGGGCAGAGACAGCCCAAAGGGTAGGACCGTGTACTGGTAAGCCACTCCCTCGAAGGCGAATCTCAAGAATCGTCTGTGATGGGGGGCTATCTGGATGTGAAAGTATGCGTCTTTCAGGTCCAGAGAACAGAACCAGTCCCCTGTGCGAATCTGCGAGAGGATCTGCTTCAGCGTGATCATCCTGAACGGCCGTCTCATGAGGGCGTGATTCAGGCGTCTGAGATCGAGGATGGGCCGGAGGCCGCCATCCTTTTTGGGGACGAGGAAGTAACGGCTGTAAAAGCCTGACTCGCTCAAAGCTGGAGGAACCATTTCTATGGCTCCTTTTTCCAGCAACGTCATCACCTCTGAGCGCAGAACGCGAGCGTTCTCGCCCTGCACCGAGGTGGAGACCACGCCGCTGAAACGCGGGGGTCTTCGATCGAATTGGAGTGAGTAACCTCGTTTTATTATCCCCATAACCCACTCTGACACTCCGGGGATGTCCTGCCAGGCCTCGGCCCGCGTGGCAAGGGGTTGCATAAACTCGAGTGGCCGGCTGCACGGAGGCAGGGCACTCGTGAGGGACGGAAGAGGAAAATTGCTCTCTTTTTGAGAATGTTTGTGTTTTATTTTTTCCACTATCACAGCGGACGGTTGCATGGGCGCTTGTACGGACCCTGTAGCAACAAACACAATTCCCTCTGCACCCGGAAGAAAACGGGGTGCCAAGAGGTTTCTCACGAGAGGCCTTTTGGTGGGCGGTCCGGCCGTGGCGGGACTCGACCCTCTCCTCTTCCTGTCCTGCAGATCAGGAGGACACCGGAGGCTGTCTTGGGAGGGGGGTGGCGTCTGGCTGAGCGTGAACGCCCTCGCGGCTGCTGAGTCCTAGCAGGCTGAGGGGCGGAAACGGCAGGTGCAGGTTTCGCGGGCTGCTGAGTCGGCGCAGTCCTGGGGCGACTCTGAGCAGCTGCTGGGCTGTAGCGCTTGGGCAGGAAGTGTCGCATAGCCTGTGATGCCTTCTGTGCCTCTGTGAAGCGCTCAGCGAATCCTTCCACCGCAGGTCCAAAGAGGCCGCTGGGGGAAATTGGAGCATCAAGGAAGGAGACCCTGTCCGCGTCCTTGATCTCCGTCAGCGTGAGCCACAGGTGGCGCTCGAGCACTACCAGGCTGGCCATAGACCTTCCTATGGCTTGGGCGGTAGTCTTGGTGGCTCGCAAAGCCAGGTCCGTTGCGCTTCTCAGCTCCCTGAGAGTCGCAGGATCAGGCTCAGACTCATCTACGGCAGAGAGGAGCTTGGCCTGATAGACCTGGAGAACCGCCATAGAGTGGAGCGCCGAAGCCGCCTGTCCAGCTGAAGCGTAGGAGCGTCCAGCGAGCGCTGAAGTGGTCCTGCATGGCTTGGACGGGTGACTGGCCTTCACCTTCCAGCCGATGGCAGTGGGTGGGCAGAGATGTGCAGCCACTGACTCATCCAGTTGAGGCATCCTCTCATATCCCTTTTCTTCAGCGCCGTCAATCGTAGTGAGGGCGGATGAAGCGGAAGTACGGAGGCGGACAGAGTAAGGGGTGCGCCAAGATCTCGTGAGCTCGTCGTGAACTTCAGGGAAGAACGGCGATGGTCGTTGCTGAGGGGCCTGACGGCGCCCCGGCAGAAACCACTCATCCAGACGGCTGCGAGAGGGCTCCACTGGTGGAGACCACTCCAAACCCAGCTCTTCAACCGCTTTTGAGAGGACACGGAAAAGTTCGGCATCCATCCCGGCTTTGGCGGCGCTGGGCGCGGGCAAACCTGAGGGGGCGGGGTCAGTCACTGAGCCCGACAGCTCCTCAGCATCTGAAGCTACCAGTGACAGGCTGTCATCGGCCAGCTCATCGTCACTTCCCCCGAACGAGACCAGATCGCTCACGCTTGCAGAGGGACGCTGGTCAGGTTGGGAAAAAAGGACGGGAGACACCTCTCTGTGTGGCGAAAGCGAGGCACGCGGGATCTGAGCCGGCGTGAGCTCGCTCTCAACCGGGCGCTGAGAACCTCTGCCCCGCTGTTTTTTCCTCACAGGAGGGCGCTAGGGGCGGGGTCGCTCTCTGAAAAGAAAGCGATCCGCGAGCGCAGAGAGGCGAGACTGATGCTCTCGCAGTGAGAACAATCAGAGCCAGCGAGCGCGGCATCTGCATGGGATTTCCCCAAGCAGGAAACACACTCGCTGTGACCGTCATCGGCGTGCAGGGGAGACCTGCACGAGCCGCAGTGACGGCGCGGCATTAGAACGCCGATTTGCTCTTTTAGAGACTTACGTGATAATCGCCGGATGGCGGCAGCGAACGGGACCGGAACTGCTGCGATGCTGGGGCGCGTAGAAAAGGCGGATCAGCCGAGCAGATCGAGGTCGCTGGGTCCAGCTGCGAGGCGTGTCAAAGGCGAGTAGGCTTCTGGGTCAGTGTAGACGAAGTCGTCGTCGCTGAAGGAGAAGAAATCTGAGGATCCTATGGCGAAACGACCGCTTATATAGCCAGATGCCCCGCCCATTTTGGCGGGATCTGGCGGGAATCGTCGCCATAGGTTCGTGCAGCTCCGCTGCCGACCCATTGGTTCGTTTTTTACCACTGCACGAACCAATAGTCGTGCAGTTTCACTGCGTGATTGAATAAGACTTCAGTTCAGGTGAAAAAAGGCTTTTTCCCATATGCGTCTTTATCAAGACGCAGTACGAGTGGAGTATCGACAGGGAACAATTGTTATTTTTGTCTATTTGTTTTAGAATTTACACATTTTAAAATGTAGACAGCCTCGAGCTGTTTTAGCACTGCGTAGTGCAACACGACAATGGTTAAGCCCAGTTTAGACACATTTTTGCTAAACCAATGACAGATGGGAGGCGGGACACAAAGACCAGTTGGAAAACCTGTTTGGAAACAGTTTCTTTTAGCTTGTTATAGTTTGTTTTATTAATTACACATTGTAAAATGTAGCCTCAAGCTGTTTCAGCTCCAAGTAATGCAACAGTCGTGCATGGTGTTGACACAATATAATGGTACAGTCACATCAGCCAAATTTGAAAAATAAATTGCATGCAGTAGGTCCATTGGATACTATAAATAGTGTAGCATTGTATGCTTTCAAAACAACTTTTTCACCCACACATGAAACTCACGATTATGTGGATTCCTATTGAAATGACTAATTTCAGCCCTATTCGGACAGTAATTGTTTCTCAGGGGGACGTAAGTGTTTTTCACCCATTTACAGGGGCTGGTTGGTGATTTTATTGCCGTCCAAATCCAGAATGTCAGTGTTTATCTCTCACCACTCGTGTAAAAATCCCCGGCTGAATCACCTACTGTTTTTTGACAAACACCAAGGTCGTGTGGTAATTTAATCGCCGTCCGAATCCACATCTCTGAGTTTACGAGAATAAATTGATTCAAAATCCAGTGTTTAAACCCTTTTTGAGCACTCCTGAACACCGTACGGTAACTGTTGCGCTTCGGTGTAATTTGCATACATATTTATTTCTGAAATGCTGAAAAGTATTTACAAGAACAATATTTTATAACTGCTCCACCACAGCGAATGTGAGCAGAAAGAGAAGAAAAGCATGTAAACACTCAAAATGGGTCTTTATTAGACAGCAGCTGGTATGCAGTACAATTTTAACGTGTATTATTAACAGATATATACATAGCTGTATTGTGTATAATTATGTACAACAATAGCATGTCTATTTTCCTATTTTTAAACAGGAGATTTAAATAATCAAATAATAAATAGGATTAATATTATAAAATATGCTTGGAATAATAAGAATACATTTTACATAAGTATTTTTTAAAATACATTTTACACAATAATAAGAAAAAAATTGTAAATAAAATTAATTTTCTTTACAGCAGACAATCATGTGACTGGCCACGTCGTTCACTGGTTCGTAGGATCCCAAAACTCGCTTCTCTATGAATAAATCACCATCCGAATCCATGAATTTTATCACTGACGTGATATGTAAATTAATTTTTACAGACGTTCATATGAGAAACAATTACCGTCCGAATCGGTCTTAAGCCTGCATTTATTTGATCCAAAGTACAGCAAAAACAGTAACCTTTTGAAATATTTACTATTTAAAAAAACTGTTTTCTATTTGAATATATTTTAAAATGTAATTTATTCCTGTGATTTCAAAGCTGAATTTTTATCATAATTACTCCAGTCACATTATCCTTCAGAAATCATTATTTTCTGCCCAAAAACATTTATTATTATTAGTATTATGTTGAAAACAGATGAGTAGTATTTTTTCAGGTTTCTTTGATGAATAGAAAGCTCAGAAGAACAGCATTTATCTGTTATCTGAAAAAGAAATATTTTGTAACATTATAAATGTCTTTATCATCACTTACATCACATCGCTAAATAAAAGTATTCATTTCTATAATTTCTTTCCCTATATATATATATAATGTATAATGTTACAAAAGCTTTTTATTTCAGATACAGTAAATGCTGATCTTTGGATCTTTCTATTCAAAGAATCCTGAAAACAATGTATTCAACTGTTTTAAATCTCGATGATGATAATAATAA